>LDMZ01022570.1:0-18119 GCA_001455285.1 Sphaeromyxa zaharoni | reverse complement strand
ACTATAACTTACGTGTAGTTACACTAGTCACGCTTGAGAAAAAACTATTGCTCGTCTATCTTCGGAGAGTACGACAATATTATTTTTATTTTAATAAAGGAAAAGGTTGAGGTAATAGCTATAACCCATGAATATGTGGGCAGGTGTGGGGACGTGATTGGGTGATTAACAGCACTTAATATTTATTGATATTCAAATGATTATAATTTATTTTACCTGAAGTAAAAACGAAATGGAGTTCAATTCTATTTTGCTTAATTGTCCTTCTAATTAAAAATGAGCAGATAAATTTCTGTCGTCTACAACAGCTGTAAAGGCAGCTTTTAAATAAATTTTGAGTAATTCATATATTGCAAAACTCAAGTTATTCGGACATTAGTGTTTCTACCCATTTTCTTTTGGATACTTACCTTTTGAACAATCGAATGGTGTTTATAGTTTAAATATTCACATTAAATTTCATATTATATTTCAAAAATTATTTTGGTATAATACATGATTCTTATGTATTGATAATTTCTGATTTGGTTTATTGTCGTCATTAATGGAGAGTTCCATTTAAGTATATCAGTCTTATTTCTTATTGAAAACATTTTTTTAAGATTATAAGGCTTTTCTCTTTGTATTAGGTAATCTGAAAGTATGTTAAGGATTAAATCTATGAAAGTCATGTCTTATTCATTAAGTGTTAATGATTGGATAGATTTTGGTAAATGAAATGGAAAAAATAAACTTTATACTATTTTGTGGAAAAAGCTCCCAGTAGGCTCATCATACGATATTCATTTTAAAACGTTGAACCTCATTAAATGATACGTTGTTAATAAAAGTTTTTTTAATATTTTTTTGAACGATTTTTTTATAAGAATCCATTACTGCAATCAAAAATAAAGAAATATTGTTGATAATATCAATGAAATACTGATTGGGATACCGGAAATTGCATATTTAGGTTTGAAATTTTCATTCAAGAAAATTTATGTAAGAATATTTAATTATCCTTTGTTAAATTATATTTCACTATGATATGATAATGAATAAATTAATTTATTTGTATATACGACATATTGCGGTGATTATATTAGGAATTGAGAAGTTCCTTATGAAGAAATTGAAACAACTTACGAATCAAGTTGGATAGAAATACCTAAAAGGTGTTGAGATATTAGATGCCATTTGTGTATAGAGAGTAAAAAAATATAAATAAACAATCAAAATGTGTATATATATTTTTTCCCCTGGAACGCTTATATTAATTAGGAGGGATTACTATAGAAATTGACATATAAAGGAATTAATGAATTCATATGATTAAATAAAAGGGGTTGTGAAGGCAATTTTTTATATTCAAATAATTATATATTGAAAATAATTTAACGTTTTACTAAAAATGATGTTATAATAATAGATAAAACTTCTGAAGACGAAAAATAAAAACTTTAATTACGTCCAGAGGTCGACGCAGAGAAAACCGCCTGCAAACAGAGGATGAATTTTTGTGCTGTTGGTTACTATTAGGTCACATGGTCACTTAGTTTTCATGTCTCTCTATTTCTATTTCAAGTGTAAGTGTTTCAAAGTGAAGTGCTAGAAGCTCTACAATCTTTTGTAACATAGGACCCATATGCAATAGATTTTTTAGATCCTAGGATGTCAGTAATAAATTTGGCAGAAAATCCTTATATTGAATGTATTTCTCAAAATTTATAATTAATGATGGAAAGATATTTTTAAAAATGTTTGTTGTTTCGGATATTTCAGTTTTTCTTGCATCAAAGAGAACGAAGGCCTGATAAGGTAAGGTAACCCTAGTATAACGGTAGGTAATAGGGGTTCTTTTAGTAGGTAAAAATCCTATACTGCCTGCCGGCAGCTCTGGAAAGCTCTAGCTGGCGTCTAACCTGACGCGAAAGCGGGCTGGAGGTAAGTCCCATCTTACTAAACCGCTTCTAAAAGCATAAGGAGCAGGTAAAGGTTTTTTCCTCCATAGCTAAGAAAATTTTTTTTTCTTTCATCAAAAAGTCTATACTGAAATATACATTAATTTGAACCTTCGACGAGTTACAAGTTCCTCAAAAGACGTACTTTGTCCATTTATGAGTTATTATAACAATTAGCAGCTGTTTATACTACTTGTCTTTAATAACAAAAGTTATATTTATCAAAACAAACAAGTTTAAAGTATAATTAATAATAGAATTAGGGTATCGTATCTATAGTCTTATGACTAATGTATCAATCATTCCCTAGTTTCCCTCTGCGTTGATTCTGACGAATTAGAAATTTTTTTTCCAAAAAATTCTTTCAGACCATTCACCAACGTCAATTGTATGTTCTTTTCGAAATATATAAAGAATACACACTGTAAAGCTGGATGGCTCAAAACACAGAATAAGAATACTTCCACCACAAACTCAAAGCATTTAGGTAGATCCTGGCCATGGAAAGAGCGCGTAGCTTGAAAAATATCAATGATCGATAATGGGAATATGCAACAGACATAGCTCAAAGTCATGAAAACTGTCATCAAAGATATTCTTCGTTCACATTCACGCTCGAAAAATCTGCCAGTATTCTTAGATGTTACTGATATTGTCTCTATATTTTTCGAGAATAAGCGTCTTGTTTTGATAAGCAAGTGGATGTTTATATACGTTAGGAAGAAGCATATCGAAATTTGGAATACAGATATGTAGTAGATAAGGAAGTAAAGGTTCATGGTCTCCCCATAGGTGCACACTTTCCCGGGTCCCGGCCACGGATTCCACCCTAGTATTGCACCCCAGTTGGGCGATAAAACAACCCCATTAACCGTCGATAAGACCCCAATCAAGCAGAATATCAAAATGACCTTTCTCCTTGTAAAGATTAAATTGAAAATTTTTGGAGCGATGGTTAATTTTAGCAGCCTGTTTATTGACAAAAGACTAAAAGTCAGACTGGTTATGGTCTCAACAGAAATAGTTATCACAATATTACCTGTACAAACAGCGTAATTAAAGCTCCTGCACATCAGGGACACTGCTCTTGGGATACTGGACAGAATGATGCAGATTGTGTTGAAAACGCAAAGGACAGTCACACATATCGTTGAAACTGTTCTTAGTTTTGCCGAGTGTCTTAAGAGATAGATCAGGAAAATGCTCATGAACAAGACAAACACTCCACTAAGAGATGAAACTATCAGAAATATCACGTCTAATGCCCTCGGATTGTCGGTACATTGCAGAGCGCTACCCATTCCAGCGAACTAAAATTATGAACCTGGACTCAACACCGAACCGCAATCTAAAATATTTATCTGATAAGTGATATTAAGTTACTACTATCTCTATTTTCTATGGTCAAATCAATTAAGGTATCTATAAACCCGCTTCCCATGATGAAATACATTATTAATTATAATACGTGAATCTGCTTCTGAATAAGCGATTCTTCGAATCGTCATTTGTTTATTTGAAGTCTTTAATTAAATAAAGTGTATCACAGATCGAAAGTCCAATCTGATTACATTCCTCAAAATTGTAATTTGTGATAGGAAATATGTCTATTAAGTAACCGAAAATGAAGCTCTATACGCTTTATTCATCAGCTCGTTCCATTAAAGATAGGAACAAAGTTTACGACAATTCTTGTAATCCTGTCCCGATCATTTATCGAGAATATGCGATCACTCGGCTTTTAGTCATAAGATTTACTAGTCCATAACGGTAACACTCTCTTTGTTACAGTGTTTAAAAATCATTCTTCTTGTCCCATACCCTCTAAAGATATAACTCTGCTGATATAAAAATATAAAATTTAGTTTTGTTATGGTGACGCATACTTACTCAATCAGTGCTAATTTTTCGCTCATCTGTATTTTGGGCGATGAATTTACACTAAAAGTCTACTACCTTATTTAATTTAATACCAAGGGATATATCTCCAGTTAAAAAAAGATGGAAGATCGCTGTTAAAGAAGTGATTTATATTTATTGAGAAGCGGGAGTGCAAATGGACACATTAGTAAAGGGCTAAGGAACTTATTAATATTTTGTACAAATATAAAATCATTTTCTGTTGAGTTAGGATTCAATTTCTCGGTATAATTCCTTTACAGCTATACTTTTATCATCGCGAATATATTCTATCCCTATATCTTAACGTAACGTTATTAATAATCGCATAGCTAGGTAAATATATTTATGGATCAATATCCAAAGCGATATCTACCACATGCTTCTGGAAAACGCGTCGATGACTGTTCAAAAATTTGTATTTTAAAAAGAAATTGTACGAAACTTATGTTGATCGAATCTCATGAAATCCCAGCTATTATAAGTTAGCAGAGCTTTAATGTACGAAATAAATATATAGTTATCATAATAATTTCAGAATTTTTTAAAACACATTTGTTACATGGTAATGCAAGAAAATTTTTCAATTTTATATTGGATCATGTATTAAATTTACCCCTTTTAACCATTCTAATATGATTTCTCCCTTTGGTGATCTTGTCATATGGCTAAACATTTGAAGATGAAAAAAATAGTAATATTGTGGAAAAATTTTACTAAAAATTTATAATTGCTTGTTTTAATTATATTTTCATCGTTTCTTTCATTTTTTGTTACAAAATTCTTACAAACTGTGGGAATTTTTCAGTTTAATTCGAAATTTTTACATAAAAGTAGCTCCATGATGGTTTTAATTTTTTTTCTAACACTGCTCTTTCAATTAAAAAAAATAATAAATTTTTATAGCTTATCTAGAAATAATCTTTAGCCTTCTATATTACAGTCCTGTTGTGAATTTTATTATAAGTAATGCACTTTGAAATGATAGCAGCAATTACTAATATGTTTTCAGATACTAGTGGTTGTAATTAAATAATAAGCAGATGTAATTTTTCTAGTTTTGTTCAAATTGATAATTTACTTCATCGATAAATACAATAATCTCATAAGTTACAGTATTTTACAGTTGTGGAATATCTTAAAATATTCATTTTTTAATTAGAATATCTTGATTAATTTTCTCAAGCAGATTCGTCAATGATTTAAGAACTAAGTCGAATTGTCCTATAAACCCATCGATTGTAATAGAGAACCGTAATTCCATTTGTGTCAAATGCCCTTTGTTTAAAGCTCCAATCATGAATATAAGAATCCTTATTGAATCAGCTGATTATTTTTTGCTCAAGTGATACAGACGTACGTTCATTTACACGTCCAGTTTAAGAAAAGCGAAAATAATCTTGTATATAACTTTGATAAAATTAATTTAACACTTGATCGTGTAAAGTGTATCTTGATAAAATTAAAAAGACACTCATTCCATACTTGAATAAGATATTAACCTGCCCCTGATTATTCCAAGAGATTAATTTCCTCTTGGGTCTCTTTTTCCTTCATAACTTTGAATCCATATTACAATTGTTAGAAATGAATTATTTAATTCAATATATAGTGTTTGAATACAATTTACGATTAAAATTAACATACCGAAATTATGGAAAGGTTCTCATTAGCCGTTAAACGCTCGACGAATTTTATCTTATTAGGTTTCAGTTTTTTAAGAAACATCATAATATGAATCTTTTGTAGATAACAAGTTTAATATTATAAGCCTATTTTGCTAATTCCCTGAGGATGAAAAACACTGGATTTTTACTGTAAAATATTTCTAACCACGATAGTTAGGGGTTTCAAGCCGACCGTCGCGCAGGTCTTCTTTTCGATAATTAAATGGATTATAACATTTATTATAGTGGAATTAAATTAAGGAGTAGCTGGGTGATATTTATCCTTTCTGCTTGGTGTAGATTTTTATCCCAATTAGAGCATACATGAACTGAAAAATTCTGCATTCAAACAGTATCCCGTCCCTCTTTAAAAGACCGCCATATTTCTTTTTGAATTCCGTTAAAAATGTACCTAGCTATTATAAAACATTCTTAATTAATCCATCGGTCCAAAAAACGAGTGGTTTAAAAAATCATTTTGAGTTGATCGACCACATTTTTTTTATTTAATGTAGTATTTTCACAATCAAATGATAGTATTTAACGTAATTTTATGTATATAACCCACTTCCAACATAAATGTTATGTTTTTAGCTGAAAGATATATTTCAATAAAATTTAATAATATATTTGTTTTTTTAATCAAAATATGTTTTCATTTTAACTCTTTTAAAGCAAATTAAATAATTTTAAAATATCTTTCCACCTATACACTAATTAGGGCTCTTATTTTTAAATAACAATAACTTAGTTAATAATATTATTGTGGCGGAGTTAGGGTGCCCTGATATTGAATTAATAACTAGTGGCAATCGGATATTAGCGGACTATATCGTAAAACGTGTAAATTTTTATTAGGTGGCCTGGGCGACACTATCCTATTTAGTTTTTTTATATTACGCTAAATTTTGGACATATATTATATTTTCGTCTTGTAGTCACTCGGGCATTGGGTTTTCGGTGATCGATGAAATTATCGAACGCTATTCATCCATGTGGGTAGGTTACAATCCGAAACTGCTGACTTCCGGCTCTTCAATATGATTCCGTATATTAAATATATTTATATAAGGAAGCCCTTGGGTAGGCACTAATGCGACGTAGTCTGAAAACACTGGGAGAGTTTTTAGATAACAGTAAAACTGAGGGATCTACTTTTATACTGTTATGAAATATGAAAACTCTGGTTTAGGATGCATAAAGTTAATTTGATATATTATTTAACATTCTTAATTCTCCACTACCAAACATTAGCGATATCATCCGTGAATACCTATCTTAAATTGCATATACCAATTTAAATGAAAGATTGTAAGTAAAATACTAGTTATTCGGCCGCTTGCTGTACATCGACTAAGTGACATAATATATAAAATTCTGTAAATGTGGCGCATCAGAATTTTGATTGTATGATATCAAATAATTCAAAATGCTTCCAATTCAAAAATTATCAGATTAAATGATTATATAAAATCCTGACCCAAATTTAACGATAGTTCTCCTAATAGAATATTTTAGCATTTTATAAAATGTAAAGTTAATTTTTTTATAGAAAAAAATGAAAATAATATTCGATTTTCAGATGCACATTTGAGAGTACCCTCAATACTACGAAAATTTAATAATTATTTTTCATATCTTATAGACAGATCCAAAATTCCGTTTTTATGGGAAAAACAATGTTCATAGTTAATTTGGTCAACAGGGAAATTTTCTTACCTACAATTTTATTTGACTGTTATTCGATTCAAGTATCGTTAAGTGTAATAAAATTGATTCAGATTTTTGAAACTTTTTGATCTCTCCCCTTGTAAGATATTATATCGGTTCTAATTGTTTAATATTATAAACAAATGTTCTATGAATTGACTGTTGAGAAAATATTTGATTTGCAATTCCAAATATAAACGACCTATGACACTCAATTTTTTGAAACAAACGTATAAACAGTGATTAGTTATCAAAAATAATTATACATTTTTTTAATTAATTAAGTATATAGCATCGATGATCTTGCCTAATTAAACTTGTTCCAAAAAGTAGATTAAATACTCTATCTAAATTTTAAAATGCTTTTAAAGATAGAAACTGCTTACAAAAAATATGGCATATATAAATTCTCTTAAAAATAAGTTCTAGCTGATAATATGACCTTTGTAAAAATACTTCAAAAAAGAGATATTTGATTGGATGTTTATTTGTAATGAGATTATAATAATGTTCAAATTCTTTTCTGTCAAAACTGTTTAGCATTAAAATAATTCCTAATAAATTTCTCTAATCTGAAAAATTTAATGAATTCGAAAATAGTATAACAAATATGATCAATTATAATAATTGGCCATAAATATTCTTGAAGGCTTTCACGGAACTCGGAATTTCCGCAGAAAATAATTTATTAATGAGTGTTTGCTTGCCGGAGAAGGGTAAAAATAAGTCATTTATAAACTATATGTTAGCAAGTATCTCGTCACGTTAGTGAGATCTGTCCTCCGCCGCGCCGCCTTCATGTTACTTTATCTTTTCCGTAAACCAGCGAAGGTTTACGATAATTGATTAAATTGTTAGTTTTGTAGCTAACCACGAGGCCTTGTAGCTATAAGTGAAATATGAATTACGGTATTGGAGGGTAGATTCCTTGTATTTTATCACCACATGGCATCAATCATTCCACTCACTGGCTCGAAATCTTAGTTTTTTTATGTGATTATTGTTACAGATTTTCTTAAAAGTTATGAAAAAGAGGGGTGAGCACTTCGTTGTAGAAGAAATCCTGAAATGATGAAAACGATGGAAGGATACAACAATTTTGTCAATCCTATTTAGGTGAAGGTTAGGAAAACCAGAGCCTCAAGATGTTATGACGAATCTCATAAAAATAAGTGACATCATCATGTATTCAAATTTTTAAAACAAATGTAATTTAAGCGGTCGGCGTTAGAATAGTAGGATAACATCCCTTTTATCTTCGTACGTGTGGCTGTTGTAACTATCTTGAGCTTACAAATTAAATATTTGTGTAAAGGCGTATGTAATTTTCACATAGTATGGTGTTTATAGCAAAGGGATTTGTCAAATATGGCATAGTAAACGCTTGTTTTTATCATCAAAAATTATATTTTATAATTTTATGACTGCACTGGATGAACATGTGTAGATTTTAATTAATTAAAAAAATATAATTTGTGTCGACACGAGGATTGTTTTTACTGACTAAAGGTCATCAAATGTTTACACATTATGTAAAATTAAAATGATGAAGATATGCCATTAACAATTATGTTTACAAAGATAATTTAAAAAAAGAGGAATTTAATAAAGAATATGTTATTATAGAAACAAAGGATAAAAGTTCTGAATGATAATGGAGACGATGTTTTAAATACTCAAAATTTCAAAAACTTTAAATAGTTACATGGAAAAATTCTTTAAAGAAAACGTGAATACCTTGAGCCAAATAAATGAACTAAAATACAGGGGGTGCAAAAGTAAGTATACAATGGTCAAAAAGGGAAAAAACGGGGAACGTACAGGGCATTTATTATATAGACAAACAAATATTGCATAAACAAGCAATAATAAGCACTTTTCAGTGCGTTGTGGATAGTTTTTGTCTGTTTAAAATTGTCACGCACTCGATAAATCGTGAGCCTTGTTGGGGGAAATGTTGCAAAGGTTTTGACTGTCTGTTCTCTTACACCTTCACTATTTTCTGTCTTCCAGTATTGTTTTAATATCCATTTTCGATGTTCTTAGTCAAATTACCGGCCATGGTAAAATTGACAATTTAACTAAAAAAATAAAAGGAAATGATTAAAAGTACATGCAATTTAATCGAAAGGAAATGACTAAAAATACTTTCATTTTAATAAAAAGAAAAGACTAGAAGTACCTGCATTTTTATTTTAAGGTGTGTAGCTCTCAGTTCAATAAAATGTCATTAGTTTCACTAATTTATACCTTCTTTTGCACCCCCTGTAAATTTTGTTCAAAAGTCCAGGATGTTCATAGAACCGATCAACAAGTTTATGCTAAAAAATTTAGATGAGTTTATAAGAGATTAGGTCAAATCGTATAGATATCATTACACTTAAATATTTATTAAATGCATGATAATTTTTGTTAACTTGCTTAAGGGTTTAGCATTCCATTTGAAAATGTAAGGTGGGGAAATATTATGACAATACTAATAAAAGTGTACTTAATCGTTCCTATTATATATGTTACAACCGTATTTTCGATTAAAAATAAAAATTAACAGGCATAACAGTCATCTGCATGTCAACAATAAAATCTAGTTAGCAAAGACGCTTGCACAAATCAAATTTAATTACATAATTCCGCTTCACAAGTTGTCTTGGTAGTAACTATAAAATTTAGTCCAAAATAATCAATTCTGCCATTAAAGTTATTTCTATATGTAAGTGCGTTACCCTCTGCATTACCCACCGTTCAGACTATGGACGGTAAAGATACTCCTTGGCAAGGACTGAGGCTTCCTGGATACTGTCTCCGATCTTCATGATTCTTTTGGCTGTTATCTATATTAAAAAAAGGGATTACATGTGAGGTTACAAAAAGTAACTACTTTTTAGTAATTAAAAATATGTGTTAATTATTTCGTACGAGCCCTTTTATATGATTTTAACATTTATTCGTTCGAGAACGAATGGGATACCTATTGTCTTGACTAATTTATTAATTTCTGAATTGACGTGGCCATCTTCATAGGCACCACAGTGAGTAATAAAAAAATTATTAACCGTCATAAGGAAACAGAATGCTGTTATCAGCAAAATTTAGAACATCCAAGATTTTATTAAATTTTTCCAAAATTTATATATCAATGCGTGTGCAAATATATAAAAGTAAAATAAACACTTTATAATGCACATGTGAATATATCTTTAGATAAGAAATGGATATAAAAAAATCTTCGTGCGTGAAACCAAGTACACAGAGAGGCAATCTGATATGGAAAATTAGACTAATATAGTTATTAAGCATGAAATATCAATGATTTTAATATGATCTTCAAAATGTTTTACAAAGTTGTATTCAGCAACCATATAATAAGTTTGTTCATTGAATTAACGCTTAAAATATAATGAATACAAAATTTTTCGTCTCTACGCTTAAGCTATACACGATCGGTATTCATAAATCTTTTCTGAAGAATTTTTTAAACACAGGAAATGCATTAAGGAATAGTATATTAATTTAATAGTGAAAAAAGGATTAAAAGTTTTCCATATAAAGAAATGGAAAGAATGAATTAAGGAAAATATCAAGCCAATCATGATGTAAATTTTGACGTAAACTATACTTAGGTACCGATTTTGGCAGCAAATTTTTTGCTCTAACAATTCTATCATTATCAACCGAACAATTATACATCAATCTAAAATACTCTACTGTCGAACGATGTATTGATAAAACACCAGTCACAAGATAAATATTGCAGTTTATAAATTTATAAAAAATCGCTGTTTGTAAATCTAAATCTGTGTGAAACTATACAGAATTGGTCTTATATATTCTGATATAAAAAATTAAATTTAGAAAAATGACCACCGACAACCAGTTGCATATATTTATATGGGCAAGAACTAAAAAATAAGTTAATGCTAAACAGAATTAGTGACAGACTCCCGATAAGAGGCTGGAATCTTAGAGGTAATAACGTATCTAGTAATCCAGCTATGAGCAATAACTCCAGGTAAAGGAAGACGGTTATCAGGAACATATCGAAGTAGCTAATACATATTAAAGCAATAAACAAATAAAACTTTTGATATTAAGTCTTGAGCTAGCTGGCTTACATGTGGAGGAAAATCGTACTGTACCCTTACAATCCTTTGATAAGTAACCTTTTGGTCATTTGTTTCAAAAGGAGGCTGACCAACTAAAAATTCGTAACATAAAACACCTAGACTCCAGTTATCAACCTATCATAGGTAAGACAACCAATAAAAAAAGGGAACCCTTTCATCATGTGGAAGGCCCTCGATCATTTCTGGTGGGAGATAATCAATGGTTCCGCAAACTGTCTTTCGTCTTGGAAAAATTATTAAATAAGTGCTTATTTATAAAATACCTGGATGTAGGAGCATGAACTGACCATCCAAAGTCAGATAACTTTAAATCTCCCTTCATATAAGCATTAATTGAAAACAACAAGGATACGTTGATAGATACAAGAATATTTTCTGGTTTAATATCTCTATGAATAACATTTTTTGAGTGACAATACTTTAAAGCATGGGCGATTTGAAGTATATACTAAAAATCGTTAGAAAAGCATACAAAAAATCTTAAGCACAAATAAAAAATAATCTACTAGGAATGAACATAAGCATAATGCTAAAAAAATTATGTGAAACTATCTTCCATTGATTAGGTCAGAAAATTATGATCATTACCAAATAGCTGCATTTTAGGTAAATATGAGTAGTAAGCATGTATCAGTAGGTAAGAAAAAAGCTAGGGCTTTTAATAAGTATTGTTAGGTTCGCTTAAATCGGTTTTCGCTAGAAATATTTATTTAATGGCCATTCTCCATTTCGATAAACACACTCTAAAAGTAAAAATCAATGAATTTTAAAAATAGCATATCTCAAATCACTAATAACGGAAAAGCATATCAAACAGTAAAATTTATTTTTATATAACATTTTATAAACCATAACTTAAAATTTTTTGTTACAATTAATGTTTTTCCACATGTTTATCTAGATTGAGTATTTTGATTCTTCCCATTCCTGACCCAATAAAAAATATGATAAGTGAGTAATATAAAATTTCAAATTCGAATTATTTGTAAGAAGTCCAAACAGTAATTGTGGAAATAGGACAAGAAAAATATATCAACTTCAAGCAATATATTATGTAAATTATATCTTGGAACCTTATTCGATTTATAAAAGTAATTTTTATAAATAAACCTTAAAATACAAAAAAGAAGCAGAATTTTATTCTTGATTTTATATCATTTAATAATATCTTTCATTGATTAGATTGAAAGACATAATCAAGAAAAAATCACTAAAGTTTAGACAGTTAATCATCCACATTTTTATTCCTATTCTATCACATTTCGGCAATTGTTTGAAAAATAAAACCATACGTCAAATAAAAATATGTACTTCTTGTGATTACCTTAGCTAAAAAACCGGGTTTATAAGTACTTCTGAAAGAACTTTCTCGCATTGTTCAACCTTGAATATTACATTCTACCATATGATCAAAAGGGTTTTACGTAGTTTTGAGGTAAATAACACACGAAAAACTATTTTATTTAAATATTCTATAATACACTACAATTACACGTTTAAAATGTTTAATATTATAGACCCAATGTATATTCATTAAAAGTAATCCCAAAATTAGCTTAAACCGTACGATTGTATTTATTTTGGTCATAGGTAAAAAACAAAGTTAATAAATAAGGAATAAAAAACGGAGAATTGATAAAGGTACAGAAACAATACGATAAAAATTTGTTCAATCAATCGAATAAAAGGTGTATTCCAATACTTACGTATGAAGATCAATTTTGGGCAGGGATAAGAAATAAATAAAAAATACGAAATATTTTCCTGCCACTTATTGGTTAGGTAGGGTAAACACTTTTCTCCTACAATATAAGCTTAAATCATACTTCCATATTTTAAATGAGATTATATAATTCCAAATAATATTGATAAATATATACAAATAGTTATTTTGATATTTTTTCACTGAAGTTTCACCTAGCCATGCTAAGACAGATGAGGTGTTTCCTCATAGATTATGCACCTATCAAAAAGTATAAGAAACATCTTTAAAATTGAATATTATTACGCAAAATATTCAAGGGTGTGTGCAAAGATTTTTAAATATTTTTGAGCAGTCCTTTATCAATCCGGAGTACTTTAACAATCATTTATAATATAAAATCAAATTTTTGAACAACGAAATATTTATGATGCAAGAATCCGTCATTCACAAATCCTAAAGTAAATATATCTAACCATTAGTTTAAACACCGTCCGGGACATGGTATGCTGGTGAGGATTTGACCATCATACAACTTTCAAATATTAATAAAATACATGGATTATTTGATGTAATTATTTATTAAACACCTTACGAGAAAAAATTAAATTTTAATTGATATTAAGTGCTTATGTTTAAAAGTTGTTCTGCATTATGAATTTACCAAATGTATCAAATAAAATAATGTAACATCTTAATATTTTCTCTGCACAATTTAAAATTTTGTTAATTTTTAAACTATTTTAAAATAAGATTGTCGTGAACTCACGTGAGTTCTCGACAAACCTTTTAAGAAGCAACACGAGGCGGTGCGCTGGTATTTTGGATTCTTAGTACTAACAACTAAGTTAGTTTATTTATAACACTATTATATATATTCATGTCGGCTAAAGGCCATTTATTTGAATATCGTGCACCGGTTGAACGATATTCAGCCTTAAATTATTGCTTGGCAACTTCCAAGTTTCCGAGTGATTTCTCAAGAAGATAAAGAAACAATAAATGAAACCATTTATTTATAAAAATGTCAGATAATTTACAAATGTGTTTCAATCCCTAATCAAAACTCATTTAAAGGCAAAGTGTTTAAATATCAAATCCGCTCTACGGTGAGATAGTATATACATATGTAAATCATATATTATATATAGAAATCTGACTTTACTTTGATTTTTCATGATGGGTAAAATTCATTATTTTCCACAAACAGGAATTGAAGTCATTGAAACAAGAATCAAACCAAATTGATACATAATTCTATTTTTTCCAATAATCAGGACGATATAAATTAAAAGATTCTGTTTAACTCCCAAGTTAAACGAAGATAGAAACGTCAGCTTTCAATGCGCAACTAATGTTAGTACATTTTCTTTATTAAATATTTCATTCTTCTATTGTAAATTTAACCAGGACTGCAATAATACCAAAAAAAATTATGCTAAAAAATGATATCACGAAATATATTTAATTGTTAAATTTAAGCTAATTTTATTGGTATTCAATTCCTTCGTGAAATGAATAAATTTTACCTTTTAAATTCTTTCTGTTTGTTAAGATGGCCAGGTATCTCGGACAAAAAAGTATTATTAATATAATTTCTATCAAGTACTAAAATTAATAAAAGAATTTTTTGGAGAGCCATTCAAGAAATATTTAGGTAAATAGAATTTTAAAATTCAGGATCTATTCAAGCGTAACAATTGTGTCGATAAATATGGAAAAAATTTTCTAAAATAAAATATGCAGGTATTTTCTTGAAACAAAAATAGCAAGTAAATTTAAAATCGGTTCAAATAAATACTCACGGTAGCACTTTTTGGTTCTGAGAAAAATTTTGATTTTCTTAAATGGTTGTAGAGTTCCCCACGAGCTGCGTATTCCATGACCAGATTCACTCTTTTGTCATCAGAAAAATACGAATATAATTTAATAATATTAGGATGCCTTATATGAAAAAATAATACATAGAATTTTGCATATACCTCAGATGAGCTTGAATCTCTATTTCTCGTCTCAACTGATGTTCAACTTTGTAATCGATCAACTGTCGTTTAAACAGGACCTAGCAAAAGCTTAGTAATTCGAGCATAATAATTATGGTACCTTAATAGCAACGATATAATGGGAATTTCTAACCCTTCCAAGATAGACCCGACCAAATTTCCCTCGCCCCAGAGGTCTTCCAATCTCAAAATCATTCATGGTCCATTTCCTTTACGGATTAGAAGTAAAAAACCGCAACACCTAGCCTGATCATTTTTATCTTCTTTTACCATGCTTTCATTTAGGCTAGGAAAATATTTCTAAATAAAGATAAACTAATAAGAAATTTTTAGTTACGCCATGAGAGCCAATCCCGTAAATATGATGTTTCATCTGCCGAGCAAAAGAAATCCCGCCAAGTTGCCGCTTACTATTTTTTGTAGGGGAGGGCGCGAAGTTGTGGCTGCTTTATATTATGCATTGTCTTATGTTATCATAGTTAATCTCGTGTAGCTTCTAAACTGCATAAAATTCTTTCGTATATCAATTGTTGAATTCCGGATCCGTGTTCGACGTTAACATATGGATGGAATGCTATGATTTACCGAGAAGTATTTAATCTCGGAGCAAAAATTAAATATATCCATGGTTCTATGTTGGCATTTTTAGCAAAAATAAGCTGAAAAATTTAATATTTTCGACTCTAGAATATGGTAGAAGAATGTATACCACCTGTTTTGGCCCAATTTTGGATATTTTGTGTAGTGAAAATTATTACACAAGCCGAAGTTAATTCAATTTGATGATCACTTTAATTAGCTTTTTCCTGGATCTTCCTTTAAATTGCATATTCGTTCTATGATTCTAGAATGTACATAATATTTTATGCTCTCCACCCTTCTGTTTAAAGTTGCCCTAAATTCTATTTAATGGGAAATCTGCTTTGGCACTAAATGGCAAAGTTCCGGTAAAAGTATATGATAACGGACCTATGTTTTTACAGAATTCGGTCGGTATGCTCCTTAATTAACGTCATACATTCTAAAGCCCCAAACAGTCTACAAAAATTATTCTATCTATGGATTTCGATCAAGAGAGAAATTCTTTACCTGGACTGTCGAATTGGAGAAATTATTTGCTATCTAGTGAAACTTTAACTATTTTTAAAACTGGCTAAAATTTTACGAAATTATTAACCAAAATATACCAGTGCATTGAATTATATCTCTTTTGCTGAATGCTAATACCATCGTTATGTTTGTAACATTCAATATTTTAAATTGGGCTGTCCGGGGTTCAATTTATATAATTTTCATAGACTCTAAGCAAATGCAATAAAAAACAGTTTCTTATCAACAGAAATGCCATTTTCGTATATATCTTTTGACAACTAAATAGTGGACGTATTATTCAATAGCTATTTCTTTTCTATTTAAATCTGGAATATACTCTCGCCATGGTGGGTTAAAGTAATATTTTAATGTTTTTTAACCCAAAAAGTGTAATAATACCTGCGAAATTCTTTCATTTTTAGTCTGATTATATTATAGGAACTTGTAGAATTGACATGGAAATGTTTTAAACTGATGTATACTTGACACAAAATTAAGTTAGGGCTAAAACCCCCAAAAATTTTACAATTTTCGAAATTTCTAATATAGATTAGTTTTGTAATCATAAAAATATTAAAAAATTATGAAAATGGTATAGTTTCATCGAAAATAAATCCTTTTAAATTGTCTCTTTTAAAGCTTGGAAGATCAAAGAATTATTGGCTTTGGAATGTGGGTAATAAATTTATTGACGAAATATGAAAAATGTAATTAAATTTTTTTACATCCAAAATACTCCCTCTTTTCAGAAATTCGGTTGGTTAGTAATAGTCATGTTGAGTTATTTTCATAATATTTAGTCTCTGAGTTTGTAACGGGAAAGTTATTTTAAGAAAGAGTCAACAAATTGAAGCAATTGATATATTTTATAAAAATATTTTTACTACTCGCGTTATTAACTTTTTTGAAGAAATCATAATTCCTATTTTTGTATTAATTTCTGGATTTATGTTACAGAAACCCTTTTTTGTGCAAATTTATTTTTTGAATATATTTTGTCAAAATAAATCTGATTTTTCCACGGTTTGAATATCTATTGTCAGAGAAGTTTCTTTATTTATATATAAATTATCAGGACCTTCAGTGATTCTAAAAAATTCCCAATAAATATTCCCCAACCCAACATAGTCGATACCAAGTGTACAATCAATTTTCAATGATGTTCATTCAATTTTTCCAAAATATGAATTTTGATAACTTGGAAAAACGAAATCACTCCATCTGTAATTTTATTTATTTTTTTTTCTTAGCTATGGTGGAAAAGACCTTTACCTGCTCCTTATGTTTTTGGAGACGGTTCAGTAAGATGGGACTTACCTCCAGCCCGTTTTCGCGTCAGGTTAGGCGTCAACCAGGGCTTCCCAACGCTCCCAGCTGGCAGTGTAGGGCTTTCACCTGCTAAAACAATCCCCATTACCTACCCATGAACTAGTGCTACGCTACTTGATCAGGCCTTCGTTCTCTCCATCTGTAATTAATACTGTTATCCTGTAATAGTATTATAGCATAGATACTATGTCAACATAAGGTAGTAATTTTTTCTTCACCAAATATTTTAGTTAATAAATATGTTTTTGAACTAGGGTGTTAACATTGTGAACATATATATAAATAATTTATAAATTAACAAAGTTTGATATTCAATATTTATTATTTGATGCGTTGAGGTATGCGTGATTTATAGCATTTTTAACAGAGATAGGAACTCTATTAAGCTTAAATTATATTTTATTTTTTTAAATAATGGTGGAACACCAATTTACCTACATTATGAAACTTTTTAATCCCACTTTTTCGGCATAATGGAAATTTAAGCAAAAAATATATTCATATATCTATTGGAAATTTTATAAAGCACAATTTTCAACTTATTTAGGTAAAATTAATTTTAAACTAATCAAAACCTAATTTAGGATACATGAAGTGTGGAGGCTACCAAAACACACAGAATTAATATTTTTTTGCCTTTTAAATATTTTTTT
>LDMZ01022555.1:0-11309 GCA_001455285.1 Sphaeromyxa zaharoni | reverse complement strand
ATAAATGTTAATTTTCAAAAATTTACTCAAATTACGAACTACACGTCACTACGAACTATACGTAACCGACTGTATAATTTTAAATAATAATACAGAATGTATTTAATATTTCTTTTTATATTATAGCTCAAACTATAACAATTTCATAATTTTAGATAGATCTGATCTAAATTCTGCGAAAAAATATTTACAAAGAATATATATTCAATAAAGAATAATATACTGAAAGTATGTGATAAATATAACAAATCAGATTAGAGTCTTTCGAAGAGCTGTCGGAGCCCAATATTTACGTCGCTTTGTGGATTCCTTTTCATAGGCCATTTGGTGGGCTCAAAATGCAAGCGAAACATCTTGAAATCGTCTGTGAATTCAAACTTATAAGCTGAACACAATTTCTAAAAATATATATAAAATCTCATTAGTTTCAACAGTAACAAACTCGAAATTTGTGAGGTTGTATCTCTTGAACACAGGGAGATTATTAACAAAATTGACGCTCATGAATCCATCCCGATCCATCTAAAAACATATAGATTTATAATTTATCTATACGTTATATCTTAGGTAATAAAAATTCCGAAGATAATTAGAAGAAAAAACAAGATCAATCTTTTCTTCAACAGTTCCATGATCAAACATCTGAGTTTTAATCTATGAAATATAATTTTAAATTAATTGTGGCTAATACATTTGAAAAAATTTTTAATTCTTTCTCAAATCCTGCCATCCCCAAGTTCGTTAAAATCTTTTTGACGTAATTGCGGATAATCCCTTTTTGTACTCATGAAAATTGCCAACATCAGATAATCGGATAAACAATTCACTTTACATAGTATTAAGAGCGTAATCATAATTGCATACTGTTTATAATTGCGCCACTACTATTAATTAAACAAACAAAAAACATCAATCAAGAATTCCTTTCCAACAACAAAATATTTGTGAAAATTTTTAAAAGAATTCTAGTAGTATTAAAAACATTTTAGCTTTGATAATTGTAAGTTCAAAATAATTTTTGAAAATTATATATTCAAGTAAATAATGTTTAAACATTAAAATATAACTATTGATTGTAAAAAAATCTACTACTTTAAATCTTCAATCAATTAAGTAAGCAAGTTTTATTCAAAATAAATTTATTTTACGCCAATCTTTAAAGAATAAAAGTTTTCAAAGTTTCATTAATAGTCTATCCTTTTCAAAAATCAGTTCAAAATATTTTTAATAGCATTCTTTAATCTAAAAAATGATTTTTTTGTTTACAGTTTAAAATTATTTTTCCTAAAATAAAATCTTTCAAAATTTTTAATATTTTCATATGAAAGTTTCGGTAAAAGATATACCTATTGAAAAATATTTATGTTGAAATTCTTCATAAAAACAATATTTTAAGTTTTTTACGATTTTTACGTTTTTTAACCAAATATATTTTTAGAAAAATATAGTTTTTCAGTGTTCATCAATCTAATAATAAAATTTAATTTTCTAAAATATATTTATACTTGTTCAAAAAATTTATGAAATATTTATATTGGTGGAATGTATTATCCTTTTTTTTCTATATATGTGAGCGGTAAAATCTTAAGATTCAACTTTTCATTTGTTTAATCATGTTATGTTTATTGAAAATATGCACATATGATATGAATAAATTCACCTGATATTACTTTATTAACAATTTCTTGTTTATATCTTGATATCAGAAAATTTATTATTAGTTTATTTTTTAAGAATAATTAAGATCAATATTTTACGACACAAACATATAGCAAGATATTTGTGTCCTCAAAATTTTTTCAGCAAGTTAATAATATTTTGGCATATTATTTATATATTTTTATTTTTGACATCCCCATTTGTAATGTTGCAGTATGTTTTTTTATTATTCTATTCTTTTCTAACATTTATTTGATTATATAGAAATTTTTATGCTCTTTTGAATAAAAAATTTTTCTGAATGGATTATATATGTTACATAAACTTGATTTTTATTAAAATATATTTCTTAAGTGGATTACCCCATACTTTTCCTTTACTCAATAAAACTTCATTTTATATATGAATTTACATTCTGAACCTATTTTTAATATCCTTTAACATTTTTTTCATCATACCTTGCTATTTTCTTTAATGTCTCAGCAAGATAAAACATGCTGAAGTATGTTATGTTTACATAAATTATTTCGAAACCTATTTTTAGTACTGAGAATATCCGACAGATGATGGCGGCATATTTTTATTGTGACATAATGAGTAATTTGTTTTTAAAACTAATTATGGCAATTATATTAATTTATTTGAACATGTTAGGAAGCTATAAATGATTGTCTTTAATTTTCAGTAACGAATTATTAGTTGTAACTTGAATTCTCATTTTCAATTTTGAAGTATTATAAGTTGATGTTTCAATATTTAAATTTATTTTAAATATATATTACTAAAATTTAAGTGCTTAGATCTAAAAATTTTGTTATATTATTTTTTATATAATACAATAATTGTTGAAGTGTCTTTCGATTAGCTTAATGTTATCCGTTTCCATGGAAACTTGACTATAATTGTTCTAAATACTTTTAGTGAAAATGCATAAGTTCCAAGTGATATTTTTGGCTATATTCAATAAATATTTCGGTTATATTATATAAATTTATTCAGTCGTGAGAATATATTGAAATCTTTAAATAATAAATTAAACTAATGAAGCGTAACGGATAAATATTTGTGATCCCTAATAGCGCCGTGACCACGTGATGGAACGTAGCTACCAGAGAATCTCTCCAAGATTTGGAATTACTCAAGAGAATAAGATGCCGATCAATAAATAATTGTAAAGATGTGACATGAGTCATGATGGCTTTTCTATTAATGTCTTGCGTGTGACATATTGTGTCAATAGAAAATTTAGTTTTGGAGGACTTAAAGTTGAAGGAATGGAATCATTTTGATGAGTAGTTATCAATACTGGATGTAATTGCCGTAACAAAGATATGGAAAACGGAACAGAAGTGGGCTAAGCTATTATTATTTTTAGATCCACGAGATACAGAAATAGTGGAGATAGTTAACTTTGCTACAAATCATAGTGATAAACTAAGGTCTTTAACATGAAAAATATACTAAAAAATTAATGAACCAATTAAGGAGTGGTTTAATGATTTTACTTACCGTAGTTCGATGAATACATTCTTTAATGCTAAACCAGAAAAACTTTTGAAATATTGTAGTTCATTACTAAGAAAATAATAAAATATACTTGTAAATATATGTGTATATATATTCAACTATCTCAGAATAATTACAGTATGCACGTTCCATTAATTACAAATTACGAAAAATTAATCACCCTACCGAACATTAAGTTGGTATCTCAACATAAAGACTAAAGTATTATCAATTTTATGAACGATTTAGAGGTTCTTTTAAAACAAAATGTGATTAATGCGTCCGAAATTCATTTGGAAAAATTTTGATGTGCACGAATTATTATGCTCGTCTAGGTCAATTTCGACACAACTTATTTCCTTACAAGATCTGTAGTTAAAAGAATTAATAAAAGTTGGTAAGATTTTGGGAAGCATAGACTGTTCAGAACAATTCTACAGTGCTGGAAATGAAGAACATATATGAAAATATACTTTATGGAATATTAAATTGCATCAAATCCAATTGGAGATCCACTTGAAAAGAAGAAATTATAAAAGTACCTTTTTTACATAGAAGGGAATCAACTGCAGCGTTATTCCTATGGAAGTATAAAACAACTTACAAAGGAGTGTTAAGAAAATTTTCCTTAAATTATTAAAATAAATCATACAACCCATGGAAAGCAACATGCGAAATTATAGAAGTTACGTAAAGTTGAATCAATATTAATGTGGAAAATCAACACGGAAGAAAATATATCGCCAATATTGATGCGGATTCCCCCAATTCACTTGTACAGTCAGGTCTTGCCGGAAATAGTTTCCAGTTGAACCATAAAAGCCTATACATATATTATTCACGTGTGGAGGACTCCTTCTAATAAGAGGAATGACTACACTTGAAATAAAAACATCGGACAAAGAAATTAATTGGAGTTTCTGGTCATTGATAACCTGGAAAAACAGGCCATCATTGGCAGAGGTTTTATCTTTTGCACAAGAGTCAGTAACGACCTAACATCCAAGATTATAATTTAAAATATTCCTTTGAAAAAAGTCACAGAAAATGAATCACAGGAAGTCCAGAATTTAAATAAAATCTTGGTCAGTAAGGTTGAAGCCTATTCAAATTCAGACATAGATAATGGAATAAATGCTCTTTTTAAAATGGCATAAAAACTTGAAAAGCAGAGACTGTTGCATCTCCCTGTTAATAGTTCCCTTTGAGCTTACTAGAGCCTGAATAAATTTGATAAAAGAAATGGTTTCAAACGTTGTGATAGAGTAAAGATGCAGTCCAAAGGAGTCCACGATATTTCAACGACAAAAAAGTATTGAGTTGCGGTTTTTATAATGACCTTTGGAAACTTATTTATCTCTTAAAAAGATTAATACCACTTCCCCGATCGGGTGACTTGTTTGAAAGAGTTTCAGGCCTTAAATAATTCTCCAGTCTTGGTCTCAAGTGTGCATACCAGTAAATTCCTATAAAGAAAGCAGATCGGGAAAAAATTTCTTTTGAATCAGTTTTGGTTTAGCTTATTTATTGGTTCAAAGCGATGACTTAGGGGATTTATAACGCTCCCAGTATGTGTCAGCGATTAACGAATTATGAATAAAAAAAAGCTCACATATAATGTTATACTTACGATATTTTTATATTTTCCAAAGGCCTAGAATTTCATTTAAGGGACATCTATATAGTTCGTTCCATATTGTTTTATGCTAGCCTTAAGCATCATACAGATAAATGCGCGAATAACCTACAAGAAATAGTATTTTTGGGCATAAAATCAGCAAAGATGGTATTTCTGTGCATCCAGGACAGCTCTAAGAATTGGTAAATTAGAAAACTTGAAAAAAACACATAACACCTTGATAGATTTCACGGTTTCGGCGGATAATAGCAAAAATTCTTAAAATATTTTTTTGAGGTTTCATTCCCTTTAACTAAAATGAATAGAAGAAATAGAATATTTACGTTAGGGAATCGACGATGAAAATCATTCTCAGAAATTAAGAGATATCTTATTAATATCACCACCCTACCTATCCCTAGTGTGAATCATCTGCTAATATTGAAGGTTGAGACATAAAATTATGGACTGGAAGCTAACTAGCTCAGATAATGTCGTGAAATGAAGAGTTTGCATTGTTTGAACGCAGAAAACTTAGACCAACCAAAAAATCATTTACTACTATGGATAAAGAAAACCTGGTTATTTTTGGTCATTGAAAATATTTAGGAAATATTTGTTCGGAAGGAAATTTACGATATTAACAGACCATAATATTTTAGTATATTTGAATTGATTTCGTGATACTCAAAACATGTGGGCTTGATGGCTCTCACACGTCTTTGAGAAAGACTTTTAAAAAAATACTTGAAAGGTGAAAGAAATATGATGCATAAAGTTGTCAAGATCTGTAGCAATGATAAAATATCGATATGACACTGGCCTAAGATTAGTGATGGACGATAACTCTGCCATTACAACAATTAAAATAGCCCTCATAAGTGATAAGATACATACAAATACTGATGAAAATTACTTTATATCCTTTGTAAAAAGAGGAACTTGTTAGGTATGGATGGCAAAAACCAATTTATAACAACAAAAAACGTAAAAAAGCTATTAAAAGCATGGAGTGTAATTTTGGCGTATATTTAGATCTTTCCTTTGCCGAAATATTATTAACTCAATATTCATATCAAGAAACGATATGTTCATCAAAAAAATAACGGATTCCGTAGTTAAACTGATTAATAAATATTTGAGTTTTGTTGATTAAAACAGAATTGATCAGTTTTTGGTTTTGAACGGATGAATTTAGATGGTAAAAATAAATCGCGACAGGATATTTCAACAGATAAAAATTTTTGAAGAGAATGCTGTCATAACCTGAAGTTATAAATCCTTTTGTGTTTTTGAAAGCAAAAATAATTATTACTCTTATCATAAATATATTTCTATTTTTTCAAACAAATCAATGGATGTATCTGTTTTTTTATCGGAAAAAAATAAATTACTTTTTAATATTTTCCGTGTTTGGAGACAAGATATGGTGATACATGCAATCTAAAGAAAATACAAAGGTTAGTATGATGTCAACAATTTAAAGTGAACATTCGGTAAAAAATTAATAAATAAATATTAATAATTAAACTAACCTGTTTAATGCGTCAGAATTTAATAATTTATTAAATTTTCGTTTATGTAAAACAATATTTTTAATTTATCATTTCAAATAAATTAATATGTAATTATTAATTTTTCAAGTCATGTTAATCATTTATTATGATTATTTATGTTTAAAACTACCAACCTATCGTTTAATAAAAGGGATTTTCAGGTTTAGTACGAGGTTTTGAATCAAAATTTTTTAAAAGTTATGGATATAAAACCAAGTTAAGAGATTGAAAAAGACATTTGATTCTGAATCTTTACAAATGGTACCAAGTTTTACAAAACCATCCCGATTAAAGAGTAGCAATATTAAAAAAATTTTATCAGTAATTTCAAAGTATTTAATTTATTTTTTTGCAAATTATGCAATTTAATTTTTAAAATATACAACGCAAACTATAAATTATCCTTAATTTTTTGAGTAATATACCATAATATAAAATATTAAAAAATAAGAGAAATACAAAAAGTTCTCTAATGTTTGCCAATTCACGATTTTGTTTAATATTAAATCTAAAACCATTTCAATATGATTTCATTAAATTTTGGCAGAATTTATCTGAAAATTTACATAAAAAAATAAAATATAACTGAAAAAATTTCATATATTTCTTTAATATTTAAATGCAAATTCTTATAACATAAAATGTTAAATATATGTTTAAACCTTTGAAAACACTAATTATTTTTAATAGTTGCAATGCAGCCACAACCTTCCTGACAAAATTAATTGTGAATCAAATATATTTAGACCTAAATGCAGGATCGAAAATTCATATATTAATTCAAATTAAATATTAAGAGCATTTTAATCTACCTAATAAAAATTATTACAAATATTACAATGCTTAACATACTAATTGAAGACATATATGTCAAATTGGATGTATTCATTTAAACTTTATTTTTAGCAGCTAAAAATTCATTAGTTTCACGATTTAAACAAAATAAAAAATTAAGGCTTATCAGTTAATTGAATTCGATCTTTTTTGTGTCGAAGTAATTAATAGATTTTTTAAAATTCAAATGGTTATTACAATTTTCATAGATTCTTTGAAAAAAAAGAAAAAATATAAGTTACATAAATTTAGGTTAAAAAATTATTAAATAAATGAATTAATAAGCTTCTCGTTTTAATGAAATATATTTACATAAAAAAAAATTATTTAAACAACTTTTTTTGTATAAACTATAGCTAAAAAATGTTCTAGCCAAATATATCTATGAAAAATAAATACATAGCTCGAATTATTATCGATTGCATATTAAAATATAATATAAAATATTTGAAGTAATATGATCTAAGATATCTCATATATATTGAATAATTTAATTTCCTATTTCTATCAAAAAAATGGTGATTATATCTTTCCACAACTATTGATTTTGGCAGCAGTCTGTTGAAATCATGAGAAAAAAATATATTGATGACAAATTATTAATGGATTACATCCCGTGCAATGAGAAACAATTCTTTAAGTTAAGTATACAAAAATAGATTGTTCAAACTAGAAATCTTGATTCGTATCAGCCCAACAAAAATTTTAATCAATACGATGTACATTTAATATTTAAATGGTTTCAATATTTTTGGGATTGATAAAACTTCAATAATTACAAATATATTATGGTGCTTTGCATATAAGCAGGCAGTCTGTAGTCCGTACACGTAAACTGACTTGGCTGATCGATTTACTACACGTACTTACACTCATTTACCCAAGAAATCCAAATACCAATACAAAAAGTTAAAATATATAAATAAATCTGAATCAAACTAAACTAATATTAAAAACAATTTAAAAGGACAGCCCGATATTTCTATCAAATATCTTTTTTAAGTGATCCCAAGTTGGCAAATAAGTTCCAAGAAATTTGTAAATAGAATAAATTGAAATTTAATTTAATATACATTTCCGAAATTCATTTCAAAAAGTCCAAAATATCTTATTTAAACTCTCAGTCTGTGTTCTTTAATCTTTACGATCACCTTTTGATTGTCAATATAATTTATTTTACCATATTTCTTTTGTTTTCTCGTGAATTTTCCTGAAAAGCAATGTATAAATTTTATAAAAGTGTTCCCTTCATTTTCTGAAATATATTTCTAGGTGTTTATCTGAATTATCGCTTGAGTGATGATAATTTTGCTATGTAACATCCACCTCCTCAACATTACATCGAAGCTCATTACAATTGTTACAAGTGATAATTTGTAACTTTTTTTTTCATTATTTGAACAGAACGTATCTTCTCTTTTACTCCCTTTAATGTTAATACGGAAATATAAATTTTAATTATTTCGTTGATATTAGTCATTCAACTCTAAGAATATGCATTTTCAATAGGTTTGCATGGTGAATTAATGGTATGAATAGTTGTATAACTAGTTGCAAACTTCGAAACTTTGATTAGATTAGATTTTTCCTATGCCATTATGTTAATTTTTGGGAGAAGTTAGGAAATTTGTTTAAATCTCTATTAAATAATTTATAAGGTTTTCAGCCGATATATCTGACATATCATCAATCTGGGTAAGCCTATCGGTAGATCGATGAAGATTTTAAAATATAACATCTATAAACTCCGGCAATGCTTGTGTAACAATAAAAACCCGGAGTAATCAGAATTAATAATAGACTGGTTTTGGTGTATAATAAGCTAAATTATAACAGTAACTGTAAAAATTAATATGATATGATAACATTACTAATTTTCTGATTTTTTAATATGTTTTTCTTGTATCCACCTTTAATCAATTTTTTCTGTATAAAATTTCAACAATTTACTCGAATTATCTTTTGTCCTTTTGAATCCATCGGCCCAAGATTTATAACAAATTTTAATTTTATTTGCATTGCGATTTTGTAAAAATTATATGCGTCTGTTATATAAGATGAAGCTGATTTAAGAGAATCCACTTAAACATGATTCTACTCGAATATCCGCATTTTAGGTTAGAGGTTATGCCTTGGTGCAAAAGATGCAGACAACATTTTAAAACCAAGTCGACAAATGTTAAAGTTTATCGCAACCGTAAAATATTGACACGACATGAGGCGGTCGGGGATATGCGCGAGCACCGGTTAGCTGTTGTAACATTATTTTTATAATTGTTACTAAGTGTTTGCCTATGCATTTCCAATGAAATGGATGTATTCGCACCAGTTGACCGAGTTTGAGCTACACGGAATAGCCAAGAGTTGGATACAATAGTATTATGCATGGATCTTATTGGCCTATCCTGTTGATTTGTGTGCTGAAATTAACATTAAGAAGACTCGGAATATTTCTAGACAATTGGAAGACTCAAAACAGTGCATCATATCACATTTTGGAAAGATCATATATCCTGATATTGTGTTTAATTCATACTCCAATGCTGTTTTAACTTGTGGTGAAATTTTTCTAGAATTTTAATCGGGATAAAGACTTTATTTCCAAAAATTACTTCACAGTCTATCTAGTTCTAATTATGATTTAATCTTCAAAAGAAAGTTTATCGATAAACTTCCTCCATTGTTCCGTCGATATGTCAAGCTTGCTCGACTGAATCTATAAATGATTTTATCATGAAAGTACAAATATACAAAAAGACCCGTTCGAGCAACCCTAGTGAAAGAAGAAAGAGCATTACCTTTACTAAATTCCGAATATAACTCTACTCCAATTTGTTGCAAGGAAGAAGGCATATCAGTGTCATTTAAAATTAGAGCCAACCCCAACGAATCAACGTGAACGGTTTCTGTTCCCATCTAGCTTCAAGAGCTTGCATAAAATAATAGATAGACTTCATATTACTTCTAGGAGAGCCTACTGAAAAAGAGAACCCAAATTCTGATCCAAGTTTTATTAGAGGATAATTCTCAGAGGAAGAAGACGAATTATCAATGTTAAAACTTGGATTTCTTTGTCGTACTTCCTCAGATTATTGAGGATCTGTGATGTGCAAATTATGTGAAATTATGTAGCAATCAGCAATTACATGTAAAAAAGGTAGTACTACAAGCGGTAGTTTATTTGATTCGAAACGTTACATTCCTTCTTCATTTTTCTCACACTCTGATCCTTGTATCAATTTTAATGCTGATGGATATAATGCTATTTTTTTATCCATGTTCGATACTGGTGATAGCTTCTCGTTAATTAATTCGAAGTTAGTTCTTCAACGATATGCAAATCCATGTAAACTAAATATAATATCTGCAATTGGAGGTTATATAAATCATTTGGGCATAATGGACATTGAATTTGAACATAACCTGAATATTATTGCTGGACGTAATGATTGTACCTCATCTTATTTTTTATGCTATTTCGGGACGTGATTTTATTAATCACTATAACTTATGTATTTATTTAAATTCAGAGAAGATCTTGCGGAGGTCTAATATCGTTAGTAAAATGGTAAAGAAATTTTAAGATGATCTTAGAAGGATATTAAATAAGCATGATCATATTTTTTCCTATTCCCCAGCTGATAATGGCTGCACCGAGATTACAAAGCATCACATTAACACTAGAAAAAGACTTTGTCTTAAATGTAAATCGTATCAACAACACCTAGCGTTACGAGATGAAATTAATAACCAATAGTGTGTCATACTTAACAGAAAGGTAATTTTCCCCAGCAATAGCCCCTAGTTTTCTTCGGTTACAATGGTGAAAAGGGACTGCACACATCGTTTCTGTGTTTACACAAGAAAGTTAAATGATGTCACAATCAAGGATAAATATCCACTTCTATTAAATGAATATATGTTTGGTAAGCTCTCCTGATCTAGGTAATTTTTAGTTTTCGACCTAGAAAATGTATACTTGCAGTTTAATAATGGCAGAGACGATAAAGAGAAATCGGTTTTCTACTTTACCCTGGCCTGGGTCTACACCATTTAAATGTTATGTCGTCTGATCTTTCGAACACACCCGTAACATTTCAAAAGCTATAGACAGTGTACCTTATGTTATTTTATGT
>LDMZ01022517.1:0-10120 GCA_001455285.1 Sphaeromyxa zaharoni | reverse complement strand
TTTTTTTATATTATGTAAAAGAGTAATGAAATTAAATAAATAAATTTTATGTGCAACCGATTAAGTATGCAATTGAATTATAAATTTTGTTTTTTACAATTCAGATTCAATCATTCGGTAATGATTTTTAAAGCAGGAAGTTATTCAAAGAATTATTTGACGATACAATTTTAATTAAAACATTATTAGTCTCCAAGTTTAATAGTGTTAGCAAATATACACGGTTCACAATAATTGATAAATAAAAACTAAATCAAATTGTGAAAAAAGCACACTGCTAAAAAATTGAATATTTATATTGTCATACCCGCATGGCGCCGATCAGATAGGGGAGATGAGTGACACACCTAGTAATTAATTAGGATAATTTGTTCGGTAGTTTTGAAACTTAATGGACAGCTCCCTTATTTTTAAATACGTTGAGCCCACTTTGCGTTGCTCAGCGCTGAGTTTCTTCTGGAAAGCCTCTAAGGCTCCATACAGAAACTCTACAGTATTGAAAAAAATAGTTTTTATAAATTCATGGTGCTAAAGAATTTTCAGTGATTAAGTTTTTTTCATTTGTTTAAATAAAATATATTAATGAATACAGTTTAAATTATTAAAATTGTGTAACGTTTCAAAACTATTTGTGTACGTATTATGTGGTATATAATAAAACAATAACTTTTTTTAAAGTATGAAGCAGAAAAAGATAAAATTTTGGATGTGAGAAATGCATTACATTAAATAAAAATAATTGTATTAGAAAATGTAATAATATCTGGTTTTAATTGAAAACGACGATATATCTCAATAAAGATAACTTTTAGTTTCTCATGTCTAAAGAGTTTTAAGTGTTAAAAAAGAATGGCATCTTTATATCAAAAACTAATATTTTGGAGTACATCTAACTTTAAATTATATGAAATCCTGGTAAGACAAATGATACCTTTTATTAAAATATATGTAATATAAAAAAAACTGGTTTTTATATCAAATTTTTGCTTACCAAAATTTTAGATACAAAAAAGAAAAATAAAACTATATGGTTATGCAAAAAATCCAATCAATCAGAGAAAGTTCGTGATGATTGTGGTTAACATATACCAAAGTGATTATTTATTTTCAGAGGAGGGTAACTAGATGTAGATATATTAGTAATTATAAAAATTTAATAAACCAAATTTATAGATGAATTGTAATGCCTTCTTTTAGACTGTATGGCATTTTTAAGTTAAAATTAACGATGTAACCATACCATTAAGCAAATTAAATTTTTCTAATATATGTTAAAAATCTTTTATAATGAAATTATATTTTTTAAAATATTTTTTTCTGTTTTTTAATTAATTATGATACAATAATGTACATATAATAAGGAAGTTATATATTATTATTATACAGGAATTTCTGCATATTTTAAAAATTGATCTTTTTTTTTAAACAGAAATTTCCGAAACAAAAAATTTGATTGTCTAATCTTGTTAAAGATTTCGATGAAATACATTAATATTACATCATGAATGTTGCAAGTTCATTTTGCATATATAACAAATTTGTTCATATCTTTCCCCAGATGAACATCTATAAGTATACCCATTGTATTCCGAAAATGACTTTTAAATTTCTGTATGATGCAACTATTATTTTGAAATTTCATATTAATTTATAGCATAGAACTCTCACTTATATGTACATAACTTCATTATTGGAATTTTCAAGCAATATATAAAAAATTATTTTATAAATATTTTTTTCTATCTAAGTTATAAAATATTAAATTTAGTTTGTTATTAATATTATTAAAAGCAATTTTTTTAAATTCCCAGTGTCACACAAAAAATATTTATTTTGTGGCATATCGAGTTACTTTGTTTCAGGTTGTATCGGATTCTAAATGTTAATGCATCAAATGAATAAATTTTTTTTTAAATTAATCTTTAAAAGTGCCGAAAATACATGATAATTACTTTTTTTATCAAAATCATAAAATTCAAAGGCACAAACGAGTATTTCTAAAATTTTTCTTGTATAATAATGATACCTATTGACCTTATAATTATAACCCGAAAATTTTTTTAATTGAAGTTAAACTTACCAACTTAAATTAGATCATAATATAAAAAGACTATGCTAAATGAATAAATGACAAACTATACAGAATAATGGGTTGATCTATAGGAAATGGAAATAAAGTCGAATTTTTAAATCAATCAAAATTTATCAATCATATTTAAAGAGAAAAGCTAAAAAAACTTTACACAAAATTCTCGAGCCATAGTTAAAAATGTTCGTAATTTTCCAAATTAGTTTTTCGACGAAGCACTTAAAATAAAAGTTTGATAAAATCATAGATTTCATGATTAAACCTATCATATTTTTTTTTAAATTGCTCGACATGGAAACATTGCTACAATCTTTGTAATGACAAATTACTCTATCAGGTTTACCTATCTGATAAAAAAGTTCATGTCTTAGATAATAATTTTTTCATTTCTGAATTCTAAACATTTTATAAGTCAAGTTAATTGATCTACAAACATTAAATTTTATCTTTATATTTACCGCAAATTTTAATAAATTTTGACTTATTTTTAATCTCAATTTTTAAAATTTAAAAAGTTAGTCATCACACTAAAGAGAAGATTTTCATAAAATTCCTATTTAAAAACAGCCAAAAATCACCGGATTGGATTTTAAATTATTTTAGATTCTTTAGTCCTTTTTGATGTATATTTTGGTTGAGATTATGATAAAAAAATATTGGAAGAACTTTCAAAAGGTGATATATCTTTACGAAAACTTTTAATTTTATATTGCATTAAGATTCAGTACAATATCCGACATTAAATTTTTTGACATGCACCCCCACAGCTTCCTAATAAATCCAGTCCTAATTTATCAGCTACCATTATCAAAACGTTTTGCTGACAGTAACGATCACTCTTAATCGATAATCTTGATATGAAGACTGTTTAAATAAAAATTAAGCAGGGAATGGAAATAATATAAAAAGGAAGGGCTTGTATTAACACTTTGAACTGATCAAAACGAATAATAAATTAAACTCGATGATTGGGTTACTCCATAATATTCCATGTAAATCTGAAAAAAGTAACTTTGCAACATGAAGTTAAATACGAAGCCCTAGTGTCAATGTTAGTTGAAATAAAACTATTGCTTGATGGATTTAAGCAGAAAATGTAGTTCTACTTATGCCCTTCTAGAAAACATATTTTAATTTATGTAAAAACTTGTTGAGAGGCAGTTCAAATTACGTACGTAATGAGTGAATATTTTCAAAGCGTAAAAGCCGGAAGAAACAGAAAAAAACGAAGATATAAAAACTTCAAAAAATTAACATCATCATTAACAACCGCCACTCTCATATTCTTGAAAATATATGATATTTTATAAAAGATGGGCAGAATTTAATTGATTATCATGATAATATTGCAAAGAGCTATTTGTAATAATAAATAAATCACTTATAAAAATTAAAAATTACCTTGCTCACTGACCATGCCGCGACGTAGTTGATGTTAAGATAAAAGTATTCAATACTTTTCCTCTTCTCAAGTATACGGCTCAATACTTTTGTTTGTTTCTAATATCACCTAAATCAGAATAATTACAGCTTGGATCATAATTAATCTTACTTATTTTTAGCATTGATAGTTTGCCAAAACCAATTCCTAAAAATTAAAATTGGATAGAATTTTTCTAGGTTTTTACTGGCTTAAGATTATGGAGCAAACAGAATTAAAACTTTTCATTATAAATTTTTCCTATATTTAAGCAATTAAAAAAACAAAATAAATTAAAATCAAATAGAACTTAATTTACTGATTAAATTTATACTAAGAATAAAATAAAAAATGCATTAGATGTGATATTGGAAAAATCAATTTTTATGAAGTACTCCACAAAAATGTTACTTCTTCTATACGGTTGATCGATTTAGGTAAGTTATATGATAGCCTGAGTGAATGTCTTATTGCTAAAATTATATTTTTGCTACCGCTACAAGATATAATAATATAATATTTTGTGGTGCCTTACATTGGCAGAACCGATCTTTATCCGATTACGTATAGGGATTTGGATATTCAAAAATTAGGGTTATCGAATATCCAATTTTTGAAGCTTTCTAGAATTTCATTGGACATCCCTCTTTAACTATAAAAAAAAAGAAAAATCGTTGTTAAATAATAATATATCTAATTGACATGTAATAAAATAAAAATAACCATATCATCATTTCCCGCTTCAACCAAAACTTATCATGCTATCTGTTTGAAATATTTAGATATTATGCGATTCCCCTCGATCAGATGATTGATATCGTCAGTAACCCTGTGCTGCACGATAATTTTGTTATCATAATGAGATGTTTATTTGATATTTTAATTGGTTATCGTTAATCTATCACAAAACATCTAAAAAATAAACAACATATATGGTATATATTGCTACAAAAATTATTTTTTCAAATATAATTTAATGGTTTTTAAATTTTTCTTTCTGCTTTTTTTTATTTTCGATGTGAATCAGGTTTTACGTTCATGTTTAAAAGAAGTTAATAAAATTCTCAATTATTATTTACTATATTTTTAATTTCTGAAATTTTCAATTGTTCTATTATCTTTATTTAATGATAAAATTTCTATTCAATAATTTTGATAAATTTTTAGGAATAATTTGATATTATTTGCACATATAAAAAAAATAATGCATTTAACATTCTTATTTTGATTAAATGTTGTTGAATTTGCTTGTCTAAAATATTTTGAAAATTTAAAATTAATTTTATTCATGGTGCTTTTAGCAAATCTTTTAAAGAGACACACTATATTATCGATTTAAATATTTTTCTCATATATAATACATCTATGATGGTATTAAAATATATTTCGTTGTTTTAAAAAATTTTTGTATTTGTTTTATCAGTTTTCATAATATAGTCAGTCATTGGCTGTTTTAAATTTCCACTTAATTTATCTCCGGCTGTTACACGCTGACTTAGTTTTTTTTTGAAAATGTTACATATCTAAACTCCTGGGTGTACTCAAAACACCGAATAGTCTCACATTTTATAATTGAACTGATGAATTTAATTGAAGTAAAAATTTATTAATATAACAAGATTGTAATGGAATCTTAAAAATAAAATTTTGAAACACTAAAATTTTTCAACTTCAGTAGTGATTTTCGAATATATTCAAAAACTGAGAAGCGATGAATAATAATTACTTTTTTATAAAATTGCTTATAGAATAGTTCCCGCTTTTAAAAATCTTTTTATTATATTCTCTAATGGTTGATAAGATGTTAAAAAATAATATTTCAAAAACTTTAAGCTCAATATTTTTTTCGAAAGTATTATTCCCCGAAATTAAATATATAGCTTTACTTTTTTTCAGTACCCTGAAATTATATAAATAGTTGCTTATTAAACAGTTGCTAACAACCGATAGTTCAGCAGTATATATTTTGTTATTAATAATATAAATTAGGAATCCAGAAATATTGTGAACCACTATGTCCTGTGCTTGCACATGATTCAATATATATTCGGAGATCTTGACCATATAAGTCAGTTATTTTCAGATTTCTGTTTTCGCATTTTTTTCTTAAATATGTAGTTTTGATGATTGATTTTATACCTAGATATCACATAAAATTTGGGGATCGAATTCATAGAATTAAAAAAATATTTAAAAAATTTATGCATTCAAATACTTCCTTTTTAGGTCAACGATATTTTGCATACATAGCTTTAATAATTCTTTAACTATAAATTGATAAAAACACACCAATTCATAAAAAAAACAAAATCTAACTCTAAAAATTCAGAAATATATTTTAAAAGAATTACAAAATGTTTTTTGTTAATTTATCATTTAAATTTTTTCAAAAATCCACAATATGACAGTTCTCCATCTTTCTAACGAGAGGTAAAATAGACTTCTATTTAGTCGATTAAAATTGAATTATAGTAATGATGAAATTAATATATTAATTATTTTTAACTTGATAAACACATGTTTTATATATATCAAATTCCATCAAAAAATTAAAATCTATTTTTATCCTTGTTGTTGGATAGGAAATCAAAAATTTGTTTTAAAATTGATAAAAATATTATAAAAAAAAGATCATATTTACATAAATCGAAAAGGCAAAACTATTTTTAAAGAAATAAAAATTTTACTTGTTATGCAGCATAAAAATATTTTGACAATTTTTAATTGTATTTAAGACTTGATCGAGAAATCTAAATTAAAAAAAATAGGATTTCCTGTTATGCTACGTTTAAAAAAATAATCAACCTTAGATCGTAAAATAAATAGCGAAATTCTTAATTTAAATGTGAAGAGGATTATATTCCGCATTTACATGCAACAGGTTATTAAAATTATTCATGTTATAAAAACTTACAATATCTAGAATATCCTTTTAATGAAATTGTTGACATAAATAAACCTTAAAATTATTCATCAGAATGTTTTCTCATAATATACACAATTTTTTGATCATTTTAAAAAATTCGTTATGAAATATGTAAAATAACAAATATCTAATTTAATCAGGTTATTAAAAAAATTTTATCAAATCGTATTCTTACAAAAAATAGCAAGGACATAAATTTGCACACGGACTAAAACCATTCAGTAGATATTAAAAAAATTAAAACACTTAAAAATTAAATTATAAAACATTTTAACAATTTTCAAAATATAATGCATAAGATGTAAATAAATTTACGATTACCCCAGTATTCAGAATATAATTAACATTATTACGTTTAGATTTTATCAAATATTTAAAAATAAGAGATTGTTTAAATCTTTTCTATTCTTACTTGCCTATTAATTGAAAAATGAACGCTTTTTTTATCATAAATAAAATTCATGATTATCAAAACCTTGTTGCACGTTGAATAATAAACTTTTAGACCAATAAACAGATTTATTAAGCCAAATAATTGCCAAATATATGAAATTTACATTTTCAACACAGACCATGTTAAATATTTCTATATATTAGGAAGAACAACATAAGGACTCATGCCTATTAAAAAATATAAAAAAAAATTAGGAAGATGAAAAACTGGAATAACAACATTTAGTAATTTAATAATCGCACTACGAGATAAGTCAATAATAATTAGAAAGGTGAAGATTGATGCTCTTTTATGGAGTAGGAATATCTTGTCGTCTAGAGAATTTAAATAACTAAAAGAACCTTTTATATTCTTTTCAAAATATTCGCTTCATTACTACCAAATTAAAAAAAATTTCAAAAGGCAGCTATTGGATCTTGATACATATAGTAAAAATATAATCAACTTTCTATTCGTTAGCTATGCGAGTTTAATGGCCATACGGAGAAATTATTGATACAGTATTTTTTATAAATTAAAATAAAATTAACGCAAATAAAAAAAATGATAACAAAATTCTCCGTATTCGATTATATTAATTAGTTAAATTTTACGTTTTACGATTGAGGGTGAAGCGTATAATTGTTAAAACATTCATTATTTCTCTCATCGCTTTACAAAAAGAAGTTTGGTTGGACTACATTTGTTTAATTTTGTGGGCAACAAATGGTACAGGATTTTTTATTTCCTCCTAAAAACCTGCATGAGATTCTTGTATGATTATCGTCAATGATTTCACAAAAATTAGGCCAAATATATCTAAAGTAAATGCATCCGAATTTATGATAAAACAGTGACTGTAAAAATTTAAATTTTTTTTATCAACGTGATTAAATCTGGTAATATTAAAGTATGTTCAACGTATTATCATTGTTATGTAAAAAATCATCAGATCTAAATTTAATAATTAAAATTTTTAATATAATTATAGGAATCTATATAGAATTAATATCGTACTTGCAAAGAAAATAAATAGAATGAAATATTTAAAGTATTATATTTATCTTGGGATTCCCATTTATTACTATGTACCGATTGTATGCTTAGTTAATAAATAATTTTAAGATATAGAGTATTTCTTTTAATTCTTAGAATTGTTTTTGTCAATTTCAACAGATCTGTAAAATATGTGTTTTTACATGACTATGCTTTAATTTAAAATACATTGGATTTCCAAATTGATTTATACTCATATATAAGGTAATTAATGGAAAGAATAACCTTTATTTTGTAGTAAGTTGTCTTTAAATTCAGGAATGATTCCGTTTTTTTATGTAACTTGCAATAAATATATTTTAAATTTTATTGATGTATAATATGCTGAATCATCGAATAAAATTTTTTTCAGGTACAAAACTTAATAATATTAACTTAAAGCAGACCTCTAATGAAATAATTTTTGATTTATCGTTGTTGCTTTTATAAAAACAACAAAAAATATTTAATCCAATATGCATATTTTTATATTCGATATCATTTTGTAAATATATAAATATAAATGCGAGAAACTATATTTTAGTATCCACTATTTATTGTTAATTTTGAATTATATATGAGTGAGACTTAAATATATTAAAATTTTTTTCTAATTTTTCCAAAAATATTTTTTTGCATGTGCAATGAATCTAATACAATTCCATTGTTATCGATATATAATATATAGCTTATTAAGTTCTTTTGTTTGGCAAAAGCAGCATAATTATGAAAATTTTCATGTTATACTGATTTATCTAAATATTATATAGATTGCTACATAATTTCTCTTGAAAACATGATTATATTATACGAAAATCTAATAAAAATAGTGTTTACACAGCTTTTGGTTTATAGCGATAATATTTAGGTTATTGTCAAATCAAATATTTTAAACAGATATATTAACAAAATAAATAATTTATCATCAAGGAAAACATTCTTGTTCCTAGTCCACGATCCATATGTTTGAATGATTTAATTGGCATTTATTCTGTAAGAATAGAGTAAATATTATCTTTTGTTGCACAATAATTGAAGAGGTAATAATTTTCTGGAAACATTTCCTATCAAAAAATCAAGGAAGTGAACATGATGAATTTTTTTCTTTTATGTTTCATTTTTAAGTCATTTCCATATTTTCAAAAAGCCATTGAAAGTGTACATTTATCATGGTTTCATTCATTTTTATTATTATAAAAGGATCTGATAAGTAAAAGAGTAAGACAATTTGTGATGATTTTAATCATATTGGTATCAATATTTTTGGGATCCTACTGTCCAGATGGATACGAGCCTCAAACATCCGAAACATACATACCGCCGATTGTCTCTGTGACTCAAAAGAGCTGTTTATTCTATAATTCAAGATGCAAAACGATGTTAACAGAAGTTCAAAATCTCTATTTGAATTTCCGAAGGAATTTTGGCACTCTTAATTTTAAATTACATTCCAGTTTATTTTATCATCCCGAAGGATCCAATCATGCTTTATTTGAAGTTTTTAGTAAATCTTCCAGTCTTAGAAAGTTTATGGAACCAATATGTCGCAAGGAACGTAAGGATTTAGTCGAAGACGTCATTAAAGCGGGGCTCGATTGTTTAATGTTATCCCAAGCAGGTGATACGCAGAGAGGCAATTTTCTCACATGTTCAATTGCTTTGGAAATTTGTTTTCCTCTTGACACCGTCGAATTTAAATTGATTGAAGATATCATTTAAATAACAAAATTGGAGTTTTTTCTTACAAATAAATTAATAAATTTTAAAGTATATTTATATATTAATTCAGAAGATATTCTTCATAAAGCATGCTTATAGATTTTTTTACAAAATTATTTCAATTACCCAGAAAATATCTAGTATATTTAAAAACATATTAAAAAAAATTTTAATGGAAATTTTGAAAATATCGCTTTTGTAGAATTTAGATCATGATATGTAGCTATGTATAAAAAATACGGTAAAAATTACATTCTAATTTATACAGCGTGCTATTGGTAGAAACTTTCTTTATATAAAAAGTTAAATATTGTCTAAATCTAGCCGTAACGTTACTATTTATTGAAACCAAAATAACCAGAAAATAATCCTTTTATATAGTTTTATAGTATAGGCGATGCTTTTTCCGGGTTAGTTATTGCATTCTGGAAGAATGAAAAATGTATATGTAAAATATTTCTGTTATTAATATTTTTAGTTAAATCAGTACTCAAAAAA
>LDMZ01022498.1:0-14167 GCA_001455285.1 Sphaeromyxa zaharoni | reverse complement strand
AAGTAAAATAGTTCAAAAGATCGATGTCTGAATTATGAAATTATTTTTTTCGAAATTTTTTAAAATATTAATGCTTGATAAAAGTGGAACTAAAGTTTTTTCTTCACTATTAATTCAGAACGAAATGAATGAATTGCCCAAATTTTCTATTTCTATCATAAGCATTTTTCCATATAATAAAGGTTTATTTAGTAAGATCTTTTTTTTATAATATCAAATACAAAATAAAACGAATAATTAAAATTGTCGATAATTTTGCGATTTTTATTTTTAGATCAGAAACTGTATATCACAATATTTCTAAATGTTTATTCAAAAAAAATTAAAAAATTGAAATTAAAATCATATTTTAATTAAATTCTTAAATTAGTCAAACCGTAGAAATAAATTTTGTTAATAATTTTGGTTCCAAAAAATTGTTTCTTAAAATGTAGAAAAGCAAGAAATTAAATCAGTTGGTCAGATGATAATAAAAATTTAGTATTATATTTTTAATGAATATATGTCATAAAATATCTTGATTATGCAATTTGTTTAGAATGCAGGTATTTATTATATATTGATATTAATCTTAAAAATTGTAATTAAAATTGTGTTGAACAATTTTTTTATTCATTGTTGCGATAGATTATATTTTATTCCTTGATTAAAATTAATATATTTTCAAATTTAATATAAAATATTCATACAAAATTTAAGTAAGAAAAAAATTACATACATTAATTGATTTGTATTGTTAAGGGGAATGACTGAATAATCACGGATCTTTAAAACACTATTGGGAGCTTGTAAAGACTGATGTTATCGTGACTAATGCTTTTTCGGATTTTTAGAATCCTAAATTACCTATGAAACAAGATACTATACAAACATTTCATATTAGGATTTATTAAAAACACAATCGCTAACACATTAAAATATATTTATCTGAAATAATTTGTTTTATTCGAGTTATAGTATAACTGTTTTTTAAATAGTAAAATATGTATTTTAAAGACTTTATCGCCTATCATTTCTTAATGAATAACTCTTAATGAATCATATGATATAATAATTTTTAATTACATAACCTGATGAAACAAGTCATATTTTAATTCAAATATTATAATATTTAATTCATATTCACAAAATTCCCTTTTCGGATGTATTTAAATTACTTTCAATTTTAACATCATGACAATGATCTTTTGGTTTGTTACAGTATTATTTCATAAGGTTCTTACCTCGGATCCTTCGGCCAGTTTTCCTACTACTGCCGGTTTATCGAGAAAAGAGGAGTGTGCAATGATAGAACAATATTGTCGTCCAAGATTTGGTCAGATCGAAGAATCATTGTACCGACTGCTGGGATATTTTAGCCACCATCCGCAGACCGTTTTTCAGGCTCATTTGGGTAATCCCACCTGGTACCCAAAACCATTTTATGAACTGTTTAAAGAAAATGGAGATTTTTGGAATTTTTTCGGTAAATTTATCAAAGGTCATTACCTTGATATGGCAAGTAATCCAGCTGCTGCACTACAAGAAAGCAAGGATCTAAGCATATTAACGTCTGATCATGTGAATGATTTCAATTATTGCCAGCCTCGATTAGAGAGTTGCAGTGATGAATTCCCAAATGACTTTCAAATACTATAATCCGATATTATAAATCATAAATATATTTTGTTAGTTTGACGGATTAATTAATTATTACTCTTTCAATATATTGCATCATTTTCAGTACAATTAACAGTTAAAATAAATATTTTTCTAAGCAGTCAGTGACAGCGATATTAGAAATTTTTATATTTTTAATGCTGGATTTATTAAAAAAAATATCTTCCATCTAAATGGAATTGATTCGTGCAATTAAATACAACAGTAGCCAAAATTCGGAATTATTCAAAAGTCTTTTTTTGTACTATATATAAAATTTATACAATACTATAATTTATGGTTTTGTTATGAATATTTACTGAGAAAATTTATAAAACAAAATATATATCCAAAGAGTACGGATACAAATATAAACAGAAAGGTTACGCAGTTATAAAAATATATTCTTTATGGATTTCGTGTTTTGTTATCTATTTTTATTAATAGATTAAACCAATTTTAGTGATATATTATAGGATCAGACCGTGATCCGGGTCTACCATACAGTTTAATAAAATCTTTAACATTCTACGATTAACCTCTCCTAAATAAGATGTATTTAATGTTGCATAATCATAACAATGAATTTAACTAGCATACAGATAATGTTTTTTAGGCTTACGGCACCTCGTAATATATTTTTAACGAGATTCGTATATGATATATCTGAATATTTATCACCAGACTAATCAGCATTATTCTTATTCTTTTCAAGTGCCCCTAATGTCATCATTAAAAGTTTTTATAATTTACTAGTTAATAAAGTTATAATTATCAGTCTTTGATATTTATCACTATATTTACTAAGCATCAATTTATAGAAGAATTTATTTGAACAATGTAACGATTCTTCAAAGACGCGTCGCTACTTATTATTTTCTTTGGATTAAATTTATAATAATTGATGAATTTTATATTTTTTTCACACTTAAAATTTTCTAGTAATATCTACTTTCCCTTTTTACTATTCTTCGTTAAGGTCACTGAATTGGTCCGTGATATGTCATTTGCCGATATTCTATATTAAACATATCTGGAAAACGCCAAAATAAGTATAAATACAAAATTTTTTCCAGTCTTATTTTTAAATTTCACAGCAATAATGAATCATGCCATTTAAAAAATGATATTTATATCTAATTTTTTCTTTTTATATATATTCCTTCTATTGACAGATAGCTTAATTGTATAAAATTTTTAATCATATAAGTTCTTATATAATCAATTATGTAAGGGAATTTTTTAATTAGAAACTAATTAAATAACGATCTCTTACATATTTTTATTTTATCGGTTTATATTACCATTATTATTCGGGTAGAAAAATCAAGTAACTAAAATGATTCTATATTAGCGGGTTTTTCCCAAAACCGTTTTCAATAAATCCTTTTTTTCATCATCAAGTACTACAATTGTTACATTTCGTTAAAAATTGTTATCCTTATGTCGTAAAATATTTTTTTATTTTATTTGAATGACCCTAACCGAATAATTTATTTCGAACATAAATGGTTCAACTATGTTAATGTTTTGCCTTAAGATCAGCGAAAAAAATTAAATTTTTTCATTAATCAATGATAATATCTCGAAATACGTTCTTTAAAAAAATTTTTAATGTTTAAAAATACGTAAATGATATATTTCCATATTTAACTTCGTCCCTTATATTGAATAAAATATTTGAAACTATCATTAATGAAAATTGCAATTATTGTTGATGCTTACTAACATGATGTTGTATTGAAGGCTAAAAATTATAAAATAAATATGTCCTCAAAAGAAATTTTCCGTTAATTTATATATTTAAGTATGACAAAAAAATTATTGAATATTAAAAATTTTAAATTATGTACTATTAATCTTAAAAAATTAAATAATTACAGCTTTTAATAAATTTAGATTACTTCTCAATCTGTACTATCATACCTTTATATTTTCACTTACTGGATAAAAGATTATATCAGACTAGCAATTGCCTTTTTTATATCCCAAAAATCTGACTTAGCAAAAATTGGTTCAAAAAAAAACAAAATCTTTTGGTAACTTGAAACAATGTTTAATTGCGAGCGATTATGCAAAACATTGGAAGAGATATTAGTCTTTATCGTGAAATTTTCAACCCGGTTTGTCGTGCATGTTGCACTTGATAATCATTAAAGGTAGTTCATCTATAATATGACCCTTAATTCTTCAAATGTAAAAATCTCCAAAATAATTTATTAATAAATATATTTCAGTATGCTTATTAATTTTACGTTGCTGGAAACAGTGTTGAGTACAAAACCTGGCGTAAAATATATATCTTGAAACATCCTTACATGGAAAAAAACATGCCTCCAGTAATGTCTGAATTATATCCTTTATATTGTATTTAACGATTAATAATCCGGGAATTGACAAAATTTCAAATATCAACTGATTTGGTAAAATATTTCTCAATGCATTACTGTCATCTTGTTCAAAATAAATTGAAAAGTTTAGGATTTCATTTACCGTATATACTCGCATATAAGCCGACGTTCAACTTATCTAATTTTACTCCATATTTTCGTATTTTAGAAACTTGTTACTGTAAAGATGTAAGATGATTATTTTTATGTTACATACTAGAAGAAATAGAAGAAAAAGAAGTAATTATACATCTTGATATGAATAAAGAAAAAAATTCTTTTGTTTTGTTATATTTACTGTATATATTCACACATAAACCGACATCCTGATTTCGGCATTTTATTTTGTACTTCAAACTTGGCTTATATGTAAATATAGACGGTAGGTTCCATACTGAACACTGGCCTTAACAAACCTCCGTCTGCCTCATAACTTTTTTTGGCCGTTCTGTTAACACACAAGGAGACACATTTTAAGCTTCAAAGAAAAATCGAATGACCTGATAAAAGATTTCTGAAACAGCAGTGAAATCACCATCGTAGATACAACAAGTAGAAGATTGCTGTATTTCGATATTTAAACGAGAAGAAAATGTTAATATACTATTTGCGGTGTTTCAACAATATAATTTAAAAAAGTCAAATCATGATATGAAATGGTTTTTTTATTTGAAATTAAAACTGCTTCTTTTTCCTTGGTTTTAGATTTCTAGCTTAACCAGTTCGTCTCTTACATCTTATACATTTTTTTACTCTAAATGATTGCTAACTAATTAATTAAAATTTTTTCATACATACCTCGAAGAAATTCAATCACTATGCCTGTAAAATGCTTGTATTTATGTAATATTTTCGTTAGATGCACATATAAGAATAAAAAATATTTTTTTGAATTTTCTTGGAATGGTTGAGCTTATTAGTGAAGTTAAAAATATTTTCTATGTGTATCAGTACTGTACACTTGTAAATTTGATTTTGCACCGTTTATATTCATAAGTTTTAATTTTTCTCGACAAGGCTCCATTTTTCTTGCAAAGGAAACCATCATTACCGAGTTTCTATTATCCAGGTTCAGACATCTAAAGTTGATAAACAGAGCTTTGATGAAACTGGAATAATAATTTAGTTTAACTCCATATTCACATTTTTTTAAATTTTGTGAACTTCTTTTTAAATTATAAAAATTAAGATATAGATTGATAATTTGAATAAATACCTTCAAAATGTTTTGTAGAGGTTTTATGAAATATAACTAAATTGATTACTTGGTATTGATTAGTAGTAAAATAAATATTATACCAAATACATAAAGAATGCTTTGGGTGAAGGTAATCAATAACCAAAAAATTATTTTTATAAATGAAATTTTTACTTAATATTGGCTTTAATGTATCCAATGTTTAATCAAATTATTAGAATAGAATAATGTTAAATTATAGAACAGGAAATAAATCAAATAAATTACACCTGACACTAAAAATATATTTGATCAAATAGAGTAGTTATAATATTAATGAAAAGAGAGACGAATCCTTTCATATATAAATAAAAAAATGATTTAGTATTACTAAATATGAATTGTTTCATTTGGACTTTAAATAGAAATTCGATAGAAACATGGATTGTCAAAGATAATAAATGCGAATGAGTAAATTTTTGCATTTAATTATATGTACGTAAAAGGATCTACGATATTTGAAACCGTAAAAATTAAACGATTCGGCAAATGTACAAGTTTTTGCGAAAAAAATTATATGAATTTAAAGAAAAACATTTAGGATCTCGATTTCTGCCTATATATTAATACTAATAAAAAACGCTCAAAGAAAAGACCTTTTTTATTAAGGTGTAGAAACAAAAGGAAAAGTAATTTTAATAAAAGAACTATCATCGGAAATAATAACAGATACATCTCGAGGGGCGCAATACCACTAGATATCCTACTCGTCATCAGAGGTTAACCGATTCAGCTCCAAATGTTATACCAAGGTGCTTCTTGCAGTTTTTATTTTTGAACAGCAGAAAGGCAAATATATAATAAGAAATTTCAGCTATACGAAATTGGACTGATAGTAAATATAATATTATTATTTCCAACTGATATAAATTTATAGATAATACAATCAACTTTTCAGAGCTATTTTATCAGTTATATTCGATCCTATCTTTGAAATATAATTAAGCATATCCTTCGGTTTGACTTTTATGCCTAAAAGGTACAAGAAGCATACGAAGCAATTTTTGGGGATATAATTGTCATAAATTTTAAATAGAGTCTTAAAGTTCTTAATTCAATATTTCATGGCGCCAGTAATGCTTTGAGTTAAATTCTTTTCAAATGCAACAATAAGGCAATGAATTCCATTCATGGCATGTCTATCATCAAAGACATTCTCTAGATCACAATTCAGATATAAAAACCATTCGAATTTTTTTTCCATATTGGATGATTCATTTGTGTGATCGTTCATGACAGTTCCAACGCTCAACTAAGTTTTTGTGCAACTTCAAAAGAACAATGATCTTGATATCGGCCAAAGCAAGGATTATTTCCGAGATTATTGCATTTTAATGATCTGGCACTGCATTAGAGATAAAACCTTTATAAAATATGCATGTGCAACATATAATAACCGTAGCGAATAAAATACAAAAGACTAAAAGTTTTTTAGAAGTATTTCATAATCGCTTGCAATTAAATATTGCTTCAATTCAAACAAATATTTTTATCTTTATTGATCAAATAAGATACAAATGTGCAAAAGCAGTCAAATTTTATCCCTATATATTTAAATCCCAGGAATGTTACCTTTTATAAATAAGCACTGCTCTAATGCACATCAAATTAAAAAATCAAATATTTATGATAAAAAATATCAAATAGAGGATGTAAATATTTTTGTCAAAAATAGAAAACCAACCATTTTGATATTGTATATATTACTTTTATGAATTTACTCACCGCCACAAATTTATGTCTTTACCTGCTATCTCATGATTTTATAATTTTGTTTTTAATAAAACTGACAAAAAGAATAGAAGAAAATTAAATGAATATTTTTAGATTATTTTTTTAAATATAAACGTTTCAATTCGATTCGATGAAAGTAAAAATTAGTAGCATACCTAAGTTTTTTATATATAAATCTTTATTTAGTGTCACTAAATCAAATTATTACCCACATCAAAATGAATTAGTCATATTTTTTTATGCATTGTCAAATATGAAAATAGCCTTGAATACAAATTTTCTCTAATTAAGGCAATTACATCTATATTATAATGATTCTGTAAGTAATAGTTAGTTCAAAAAAGAAAAACACTGTATTATATAATTTTTTCAATTGTATCATTCAAAATATCAACTGTAACAATATATGTCATATGTGACTCATTAAAATATTATTTCTCGGGGAATGAATTTGGGTTATTTTTATGTAAATACTTTCTACTATTCCTAAAATAAGTTTACTAATTTAGCTACACATTAAAATCAATGATCCAAACAAATAATACATATAAAATTTATTCATAGCAAATTTAAACAAATATTAATGTTTTTCTATAATAATACACTAAAAAAATATTATTACATTTTTCTAAAGACGTATGAATCTTTTTATTTTAAAAACATAAATTAATTTAAAGGCTCACTTCAAATTTTTACAGATGGTAATTAAAGCAATATTTAGCACTGTACTCATATTTTATATAATAATATTTGTGCTTAAATTATTTTAGAAATTTGGCTAAATGTTTTCTCAATCAAAAGTGATACTACGATTTTCGAAGCATTAAATTACATGTATTATATATATTTTTCGATTTTTTAAATGAATTTTTAATTTAATTTTTTTATTTTAAAATCCCTAGAAGTGATCTAAGAATTACAAAAATGTGTCATAACTAAAACAGAAAATAAAAAATGAGACTGACTCTTATTGAAATTCATAATATCAAAACGTTACTGAAAAATAATTCTGTTGATTTGGTATAGTTTATACGGTGCCTACGTATAAGAAGCTAGTATATGTTATATTTAATTATGCTTTTACCCGAAGAAATCTTTTTATATATTATTTTCAAAAATTGTTAACTTTTTTAAATTCAGCGTATTCCATCTTTATAAACCAACAAACTAAATATATTTATCTCTTCGATAAGGAATGCACCGCCGTGCAGTGAAATAATAATTAAACAAATGAGGTTTGTTATGTTATACGGATATTTCGAAAATATATTACCCTATATCTAAATGTATTCCTGGCATCTGATATCGAAAATCACTATTAATTCTTTCAGGAAAATTCTACGTATATATATATATATACATATTTATATTTAACAAATGGCAAAGAATTGACTCGAACTATTTCTAAATATTTTTAATCGTTCTAAAAAATATAACATGAGGTTTTGTACAATTTAAATTATTTTTTAAGATTTTTAGAATAAAATTTTAAATTATGTGACTAATGTAGCAAATATTGTTATACATACCGTATTTAACATTTTAATCCTTATTTATGGGAATTCATTAAGCTAAGAACGTAGCAACTGTAATAATAAGCGATAGAAACCCATAACAAAATATATTAAACCGGGATCACCGGAAAATTTTTAATTCAAATTTTAATATAAAGATTTTTTTTTAAAAAAACTAATAATTATCTAGTAATTTAATATATTATCAATGTATATCAGCTAGTGATTTCTTCAAAAGAAACAAAAAAATTTTTTTAATTATTTTTTTTCTTTAACCATGAAGTTTTATTAGATGGAGGCAAACTAATTCAATATTACTAACTAGGTGCAGATATTATTTAAATATATTTTTTCTTATTTCTATTTAAATTTAAAAATTAAATTAATATAATAATCATTAAACATGTAGAATCACTTTTATTTTATCTTTGAGACATTAATTCTCATCCCGTCTTTTTAATCATGAATAATAATTAACAACGTAGGTTTTAAGCTTTTCATAGTGGCAGATATGTTGCTTAAAGATCTTTAAATTATGTTAATAAAAATAGGTAAATATGTGAATTTTAGGAATTAAACACTAGATGAGAAGCAGATCTTTCAAAATTTAAGTATATCAATAATATTCCAAAATCCATTTGTCAAAATACAAAAGCTTAATTATATTTTTGTATTACTGTCGGTTCAAAAACAGTTTGATTCAAAACAAGTTATATTGGCTCAATAGATGATTAATTTAGCCCTATCCTTGGTATTAAAAATAGACAACATTTCCATTTGAACTTTCAATTGACATAGTAATTCCTTATATTGTTCAAATGAAAAAAAAATTTTCAAAGACCAATGCCAAATTTAAATATTTTTCTAATTAGATTAAAAATCATGCCCTAATTTTTTATTTTATTGATATGATTTAATATATTAAAGCAATATGTAACTATTACAAAAAATAATTCGTCCAAAATTGTTGCTGAAAAATGTAAAAATATAGTTTTTGCAAATTGCAAATATGAAACAATGTATTTAAAATCTTTAAATTTGTATCTTATCTTCTAGAACCTGATACAAATATAATGATTAGATAAAGAAAACTCGGAATCAGATGTTTTCCTCTTTAAATTTATTTTAAAAATATTCTAAAACGATAATATATAAGGAAAAACATTTTCTATGTCGAAAGAGAAAAATATTCTAATAACTCTTCACGAAACCTGAAGCGACCTGATGCAAAAAATACTTTCACAATTTAATCAAGATATAATTGTTTGGAACGAACCTTTTTCACATTTAACTTATTTCATTTCATAATCTATTTAAAATTCGAATGATTTATTGAATTTTTGAATCAAGCAACAAACAACTAAAGTTAAAAATTAGAGAAATTTTTATTCACCAATGATGATTTGACAATTATGTTGATTACGCAGTTATGATGGGGAATAGAAAACAAAAGTAAATGGCCAATCTTTATATTTGTATATATGAATATTGTCAAAAGTGAGTAATGAAACCAATATTCATCCTTCTTTTTTCACTATCGCCTTAGATTAGATATGACAGGCTCACAAAATCAAATAAAAAAACGACAATCTTGTACTAAAAAAAATTTAGCAATTTTTTGAAAAAATCGTTACAAATTTTATATTTCATTGGTAAAGCATCCTTTTATCATATAAGGGATTATTAAAATGAAGAAAATCTTTGAAAAAACCTGAAAGTTCTGGACGTAAATTATTTTATTAAAAAAATATCAAACATTCATATATGAATAAAAAAAGTTATAATACAGTTGAAACGAATTATACAAGTAGAATGTTATCCAGCAAAAAAACATAATAGTTTATGTTAGCAGATATCCACAAACAAAAAATACTCATTAATATTATATCTTTTATAACATAACCTCTCGAATAATACTTTACTAAAAATAAAAACTTGCTTCCACGGTTAGAAAAATGTAAAAATCGTATAGCCTAAAAAATTTCTGAAAAATATACGAAAGAAAGGAGCTATATGTTATTATTTCCGGATTAATAAAAAGTATTACCAAGTAATTCATTTTTATCTTCTTTTGTAGTACGAAAATACAAAAATAGATGGGAATTCGTGTTCAGTCTTTTCACATGTTATGTTTGAAAAAGAATTTATAAAATTTTAAGGACGCAATAAATATTATTTTTGTAAAAATTTAGGGGCAGCAATTATGAACACCATTTTGGGTATTTATATATTCAATCCGTTTATATTACTAGAAAATGATACAATATTTAAATAACATATAATATCTAGGAGAGTATTAATTTAATTAACAATAGTAAAACTTTTTGTCATAAAAATTAATTCAAATATAATAACTTTGGTACAGAGACAGAAAATACTAGAAAAAATATCCAATAATTCTGAAAAAATCGATTTAAATGATGACGCATAACACTCCCATTCATTTTTTTGGAAGTAGCTCTTAATTGAAGTTGTTATCAACAATAATATTTTAAACTCTAATATAAAAAATAATTTCGTTCAAATTCTATAAAAATATTCACAAGGAGTATATTGCGCTGGGTTTAAAATGTAATAAGTATCAGTACCATTATTTTAATGTGTTAGAAATAATTTTTAGAATATAGCAAAAACATTTTCATTTTAATACTGGCGACGTAATGATTAAACTTTTGTTGAAACCGAATGTTTAAATAAATGTTGTTTTTTTCTAAAACTAGTAAATAATGTTAATCATGTGCGGTACCCGGCGGGTAGCCCACCGTTCAGACTATGTAAGGTGAAGATACTTTTGGAAGGGTGCTGAAGCTTCCTGTTTATTGCCTCTAATCGAGACGCTTTGTCACCTTGATTTCCCTTTTCTACTCCATTAGAATTGTTTAAAACACACGCAACAAAAGAACACTAACAATTTGAATTAAAAAATATTTGTTTTTCTTTAGTGCCAATTCGGCTTTTATATGATTCCCACAATCCATTCATTTTTGAATGAAAGGGAACCTATTGTTTTAACTGGCCGGTTCATTCCTCGGGATGAATTAACGGGCGTGGTGAACTTCATAGACATCACACCATGGTATTATAAAATAGAAACGCCTGAATTTATTATCGCTTAAATTCAAGTTTATTGCTTTCATGTATAATAATCATGTTTAGATTTAAATTTTGAATTGATTTTTTCGTACTAATATCGATATTTCAAATATTTTTACATCTATTTATTATTAATTAATTAAATTTTGAGCCAATTTTTAAATTTCTATAAAAACTGAAAAGATCATTATGCGACCCAAATCATTTCAATTAATTTTTTTCAGTAAAAAAGAGTAATTTAATATTTTAAAATACTTAATATAAAATAGAATTGACCCAAAAAAACACAACTTATCATAATTTATTTTTGTGAAAAATTCTATTTATAATAATGAGATTTTATTTCGTTTAATATAGTATACATCTTGTATATTATTTGGGTTATACCTAAAAACACAATCATCCTTAAAGTAATTTCAGTTTAAAAAAAAAACAAAAATCTTCTAAATATATCTTAGAATAAATAAATGATAATCATTTCGAAAGTTTCTGAGACCATACGTAAGTCCGAAATTTTTTATTATTTCCTAAATTAAAAACTAACGAGAAAATAATTCAACTTTATTTTGAGTTTCTTGAAAATCTTTATAATGGCTGAATCCGCCGTTTGTTCTATCGTAACAGCTTACAAATTTACTAAAATTATAGACGGAAATTCGGGATTCCCTTTTATTTTCTTGATCCAAAATATATTTTTGATTTAGGAAAATATTCGATTGGGTCTTTTCATTTTTACTGTTTCTGATGTGTCTATCAATTATGAATAATAATTAAACCTAAATCAGCTAAATATTTTTTCCAGATTTAAATAAGGAAAGTTTAATCTGAGAATAAATGTGAAAGAAAAAAATTATTATTGATTACATGAAATAATAAAAATGGGTATAAAAAATATTAACATTTCACAATTCTTAATCTATTGTTCATAAATGTATTTAGTTTAAACTCACTGATTTCAACATTTTTAATTTTTATAGCTAAATGGATTTTATATTATTATACACCTATATATTTTAAAGTGTTTTCATGTTTCAAATTATGCTTGAACTGTAAATTTGATATAGTTATTAAAAAATATTTTATTTACATTTGGTAAGAGACAGTAAAAAATATATAATAACTCCAAAATAAACCTCTGGAGTAGGGATAACCCCAAATGCAATAGACCCTAAAACGACTTCGTCATTTTTTACGCCTTGACGGAGACACAGGGAAATAAAGAATAGAACCTCCGAGAAATCACAAATATTCAATAAATTGGTGACGTCATTATTTTGTTTAAGTTTTCTATTACATAGTATAAAAACGCTACGTAGATTTTATATAGCTTTTTTCATGGTTTTGATTCCGTTATATTTTGCATCCATGGATTTTTAAGTTTAGTTATGATTGGGATTTATAGGTTGTATTTTTTACTATGTGGTTTAATACCAATGTGAATGTAAAAAATATTCTATTTTGAAAATAATATAACTGGTGGGGATAAATAACTTAAAATTATTGTAGATAATAATAATATTAGATTTAGATTGAATATTTGGTTTATTTTTTTTATTAAAAAAAATCTATCAAAAACCGCTAATGTGGAAACAAATATTATTTATGTTAGGACAAACCAAAATTCACTTAAAATATTTTCGGTTATTCGAATTTCTGTTTTTTGTTGTACTGCTAGAAAATTCATTTATCATTATATAAGTAGAAAAAACTTATTTAATCGACCATCTGATTAGTTTCAACCACGTGACCTGTTAATTAAATTATAGAATCATTGAACCAGTTCCAAGAAATCTTGAAAAATGGAAGGACTTTATTTTTTCATGTTATAACTTAAAAATATATGTTAATATTTTGTCTTTTTTATGCTAGTAAGATACCACCTAAAACTATATTATAATAGCAAACCTGCCTTTTAAATATAGCAAGTAAAAATGAAATAAAATCTGCGATTCACATTATATCAAAGGTTTTTATACTATTATACGGCGAATACGTCCGTTGGGAAATATAAAAAAATATATACATATAATTATAAAGTAGCAAACCATTCAAAATTTCTTACTCAAGTGATAATTTTTAAACAATTTCTTATAAATATCTTATTTTAGATTTAACTCCCACCAGATATATTTTTTAAAAATCTATATAACTTATTTAATCATCCTCACGTAAATTTATGTCTAACTTTCAAAACAAACGTGAATTTTCACATTAAGTTTTTGGTTTGTCGCATCATATTGTTGTAAAATTTTTTAAAATTAAATATTACAACCGGTTGCATCAAAAAAACATTATGAATTATTAGATAAAATAAGCGGTTTCAAATACGTACCACCACCACGAACATATCTTCTTTATAATTTTAAAATTAGGGATTCTTGTTAGACTTCGGGGAATATCAGAATATATATTGGCTGGAATTTAATATTTTTCATTTTAACTTTATTTCAATTATAAATGCCAAGTTCGACTCAAACGAATGGTCGTTAACAAATCTTATATGTAACAGTAAAAATATCAAGCCAATTAATATTTTTTAATATATATAATTAAAAAATTTT
>LDMZ01022473.1:0-11289 GCA_001455285.1 Sphaeromyxa zaharoni | reverse complement strand
TTTTAATACGTGGATGTAAGAAAAACTGAGGTTTTTTCTTAATGATTTTATATATTCTGCGCAAAAAACTAAGTGTCGTTTTAGAATGATGATTATTCTTTCACAATCAAAAGGCTTCTGAAATTCATCTTTGGTTATAATGATATGTACAAACAGTAAGAAATGTCCTTGATTTGAAAATATATGTGGATCTGATCATGTCAACATGCTTTAGTTACAATAATTTTGAATTATATGACGGTCAATATGCTTAATAACATTAATAAAAAGTATGTAATTAGCATTTTTTGAATGTATTAAATTATATTTCAACAAGATATCCTGCTATTAAAAAATATTAATTGGACAAAATTACATTTGCTGTTTTTCAATGAACTATAATATGATTATCAAATTTACTGAATTTAAAGAAAATAAACATTTTGAGCGCTCAAAATCATGTATATTCTTCCTTTTACTTTACTTAAATTATCATTTTATTTTGATCAATATAATTTAAAAATTTAAGCTTTTTTGAATGATTATCTTATATCATTGAAGCTTCGTTCCTTATTTTTTTGGCTATATATCAATGCAGTAATTTCAATAATACCCAAAAAATATATAGTAATCCTAAAGGTACAAGATATCAAGAAATATGCTATACTTTATTACCAATTTTATTAGAAAACATGGGTTTTTTGAAAGGGACAACTCAGGAATACCAAACTTTCTTATATGAACGTGCTTATTGACTATTAATATGATAGTTTTCTCATGTGAAAAAATATCTTAACTGAATTTTTATGAGTAATTCATAATGTAAAATTATGTAATATTTTTCAAAAGGAGAGATTTTTAAATTACAGTTGTTCTTGATCTGCTCGAATTTAGCTTAGGAACATCAGTTCGTGAGAAAACATGAAGTGATAAGGCTCGTAAAATATTTTATAAATATTGTCCAATATATATAATAGCGATTTTTATCATTTTTGACTTTCCCGAAAATTAGGCTATTATAGTAATGACAACACTTGAATATCAGCATGATATTTTGGCAAAAATATTAAGATATCTTTGTCCTTGTAAAAAACAGAAGTTAAGAAAATATATTAACTTCTTCTTAATTTCGAGAAACTATACTAGTGTATGGTAATGAAAGTAATCGTATATAATAAGAATAAAATCAAAATTATGTTCATTAATAATATTCTAGGTTATTTTCTTTACAATAACTTTTACGTCTTATATAATAAAAAGAAATACTTAGTTGTCACGCATATTGCATAAATATTGCCCAAATCATATATTTCAAAGTTACATTTTTACACCTATACCTTATCCAATGAAATTTTACAAAAATTTTTCCTTTCCCTACAAATTTAGAAAAGCTCTTAAATTAATCTATAGACAATTTAATACTATTAAAATTATGATAGCGTTTCAAAGTACTCATATAAGGTTTCCACAAGCAGTTAAAATATAGCAATAATATTCAATTTTTCAATTAAACCATAAGTAATATTTGTTTGGTTTATAAAAATAATAAAAAAATTTTTTTTGATGTGTGATGTTTTGGATTATTAACTATTCCTACATAGAATTATTGAAGCTAATTAAAAGTTATTAAGTGGTTAAGTTGCATGATTTTTAAGGGGAATATAATGATATATATTTAATTAACACAACTTCGAAGTTTTATTGAAAAATTATTTCAAAATTGAAATGAGTAGTTAAATTTGTGTTTTTAATAAAAAATTTGATTCGATAGTTTATTCATAGTATTGTGTAATTTTTTCTGGTAACATTCACTTCTACAAAAATATCCCTATGAAGTTTAATTCGATCTTGTAATAATTAATCTAGTAAAAAAATATTTTTGGAAAAATTTATTGTTTCGACTTTAATTGATGTTCAATTTATCAAAATTGTCGACAAAATTTAGATTCGTAAAAGATCATAATTGATTAAAGAAAGAATATATATCTATTAAATATAAATTTATAGCAAATTAGGAAAAAATTCGAAGCTACTATTATTCCATGTCAAGTAATTGCAGATTCAAAATATTTTGATGGTTCATATATTTATTATAATATATAAAAAAATTAAATTAAGGAAAAAAATATAAAAACTATAAGGTACACCCAGGTTAAGTTCTTTGAGTTTAATTTCTCCAAGAAAATCAACATACAAAAAAGTATGAGCCCAGCAATTCTGATGAACGAGCCATGAGAACCTCGAATAGGTTAATTCACGTAGAAACATATATAATTATGTGCGAGAAATTAATTTCGATAAAAAATATTTCTTAATTAATTTTTTAACTTTAATACTAGTAATATAAATCGATTTGAATTCAAGTTTCCATAAATTTAATTAAAAGAAAAATATTTAGATAATTGATATTTTGTTTGAAAATAATGCATCAGTCAGAACCTTCAAAAATTACCAATAGTCGACTAATCTCTTTTAATTTATAATTTTCTGGCTCAGCTTATTTAAAGTATTAAATCAAAGCATTAATCCTATTATATTTACAACCGAAACTCGGTGCAGAATTCTGCTAATAATGTCTTGTAGTGATGTCTTTAAATGGATACTTATTTATCTTAACTTACTAACACTGGTATTTTTTGATAAAAAGGAATTTTACTGGATTTTAGGTTGCTGGATTGTTAACCATAATTCTTGGAATAATGAACCTGTCAAAGAATTCAATGACTCAAAATCTTTTCTCAATAAATATTCCGAATTTAATACTTATTTTTGGGTTTTTGGTATTTTTAGTGAGCTGTATCGGCTTCTATGGAACTCTCAGGGAAAATATTTTGATGGCTAAGATAGTATTTTGTGTGTTTGAAAGCTTATTTTCTATTAGTATGCATATACATTAATTGCTGGATTGAGTATACAAGTAATTGCAGTAATATTGATTTTCTCTCTTGGAAAACAAGTCTTGCTTGTGTCTTATAATTGCAGTAATTAGATAAATGAAAGTGCCAGGGGCAGCTTAATGAAGTCCTTACAAAATTATGATAACTCAGAACTTTATCAAAATATAATTGATTTATTACAATTAGGAGTATTAATAATTTCAGTAAATTTAAAATGCTTTGAAGCTTAAATGTTGCGGAATGTTAGGATATTCAGATTGGTCAAGTAACATTAATTATAATTGTTCATCGACATCATACACGGCCTGCTATGTACCTTTCTCCTGTTGTAATAACGAAGTTCATTTAACTTTTTTTCCAAATAAGATAGATTCTTGATCCGTCATGTGGAAAAGACGCACTACGAAATCTTGTTTCGGTTTTCTATCAAAATATATATTATAAGGTATCACCTCCAAGCAATATTTTCCAAAAAGGATGCTTCTTGGCTTTATATGAATCATTTACTAAGAATAGTGTAAAATTCTATGCTGGGATTTGTGCCTTTTTGTTTATTCAGGTATTCTACTTTAAACATATATAATTTTTAAGTTAATACTTATCATATTTTCTTTTGGTAATTATAAGCGAATTCAGCATCTGATGAAATATAAGAAAAAGCTGAAGAGTTCTCAAAGAAGAATACAGCCGATGTAAATTATTACACCGAGTAATAATATTTGGAGTTAAGACATTACAAAATTTTTTTTTAATAGAATGTTTTGTAATAAATATTTTAATATTAATATGACATTAACATTTACACATTTTTTTTATTAAACTGGAATCTTATTTCTTTTACTTTTATTAAATCTGCAAAATATTTTCATCCATGGGAATGACCGAAGTATTTTCCATCAACTATCAACGACAGAACGCAGTTAGTAATCACAATTTTTGATTTGATAGTTTATTGCAAATTAAGGAAGAGTTTCAGAGAAGTAATACCAAAGTCTTGAAACGTAATTATCTTAAAGGTAATTTTCCACAAAAATTTATTTTTTGATTTTGGTTTTATAGGTTTGTGAAGATTTTATAATAGATCTTATGATGAGAAGAGTATTAAACGGCATCTGTCTAACGAAACAGCGAGATTGAGGGAATTCTAATTTGCCTAATTAACATTCACAAAGACAAAAGGAGGAAGATGTGTTTTATTTGAATTTCAGGTAAACACGTTGTATCATTAATCTTAAGTATATATCTAGTTCAATATAAAAAAAATTCATCTATTTGCCATTTGCTATTTTTTTCTGAAATAATCATCAAAACATTCTGATTTATAATTATGCATTCTAATTTAATATGTAAGCAAAAACTCCAGAACACTTTTCGCTATGATAATATAAAAAAAATTTGATAAAAAAGTGAAAACTAAACCTGTAATTTGAAACATTTTACATGAAACGCACGGTTTGTGAAACATAAATTATGAAATATCGCAAACCATCTAAATATATATACACATAATATAAAAATTTCGATGACTAATTTTAGTAAAAAAAACTAAACATAATTTTTACTCTTTTAAAAAAAAGAACTATTATCTGGAATGATCTAGTATGTTTTTCCATCGAAGTTCAGAAGAAGATAAATTATTTCAAATTTTTAAATATATTATAATGGTCATTTAATTACAGTTTTCTGCACCGAGATATTTTTGTTTCGCTTTTAAACTTACTTACAAATTAATGGTCCCTTAATTTCTTGTTGAAAGTTTCTTTACTTATGAAAATTATTTTTAGTACATGAAAAAGCAAAATTGACAAAAAGATAAATAAAATCAATGAAAAAATGCTCAAACAGCAAGTCCTGAATAAAAATCTAGGTCGAAAGATTATCATGTCCCCATTACATTTTAATGATTTAAGTTTAGGCCCCTATTTATTATTGCCGTCTTTGGTCGACATCCATGATGACTCAGTTGATATATATATATTAATCACAAATATGAAATCCTTATCTAAAATTGTTTGGGTTTGCTTATTCTCTTGAGAAAAAGCTGGAACTTAAATCTCTTAATTTAAGCGACAAAATTTTTTTTTAAAAGTTACCTAAAATAGTGCTATAGTTTGAATATTTTTTATATTCACATTAGAAAGTTCTCACTTGATTTTTAATAATTTGGCGGAGGATTAATTTAATGACACATATTGCAATAGATATATTTTTTTAAAAAGAACCCTTTGGAAAAAGAAAAATTCTTTAATCACTATTATATTCTGAATTTTTTACACAATAGACTATTATATTCGCAGTAAAGCCATAATTTTTAATTTTAATACGAAATCATTTAACTTTTAAACAATACCCAAATATTCAGTACTCCATCAGTATGTAAAAACTACATATTACCTATGGTTCATATTGATTACTTTATGACTTGAAAGTTTGATTTTCTAAAATATTATTTCTTAATACATGATGGTGAAGCAAAAAAATTAAAAATTGAATATTCTGAATTTTTGAAAAAATTTCCTGAATCAGTAAATATTTAAACACGATGTAATATGATAAAATATGTAACATCTTCAAAAAATAAATATATATAATTGATTCAGTTAATTTTTTTAATAATTTATTATAAAGAAATAACAGGTTTATATGATTAAGAAATTACACACTGTAATTTAACTAACCTAATAATAGTTCAGATTAAACGAAACCTTTCTTTTATGGATTGTGGAAATTGCAAGATCTTAAATTTATTAAAATTTTAAATCGAAATACCGATTATTCAAAAAAATTTGTATATAATACTTAATTTTTTATGGATGGCAATGATATTTATTTATAATATGGACGTAATTTACACTCTACACGAAATAAAAAATTTTTTTAATATTTTTTTAATCACTACGTCATTTTGTAAACGTAGAAGTATTTAGAACAAATGTAGATAATGAATTAATTTTTTTGAATGATAGATATTATGAGTAATAGAAATTGAATCATTTTGTTTTAATCAACTAAATCTATTAAAACAATTATAGGGATTAAAAATTGTATCAAAATTTAATTATACAATTATAAAATTTTTCAGGCTTGAATGGGTACCATTTTATCTAATCAAAAGTTCAAAACAGGCATTTTTATAATCTTTTAATAAAAAGCTATTACGAATATTTTGTATTATGAAACCAAAATTATTTGACTTAGCCAGTATTATCTATTGTACAATATATGCTATTGCTTTTCTACATTTGATAGGTAAGTTAAGTTATGGTTTTGATATATCGGAATAGAATACTTCTCAATAAATTTTATTGTCTTCTCTGCCAGCACTGAGATACCATACCTTTATATACAGAATGGAGAATATCATTTTTCATCACCATCTGAATATAATTCCTCTTATATCAGAGGTTTCGATATATATTCCTTGTCAAGACAAAGTAGAAAATTCATATCTTTTTACAGTTTGAAATCTAGAACTCCAGTTGATATGATATTTATTTATCATTATACTCGAACAACTATTGATTTTTCAAATCTTAATTATTTAATATACAATTTATTCCTTTTTGTCTATTATTCCAAAACCAATACTGATTTTGATGCTGAACCAGTTATGGTTGGTCAATTTAAGTTATGTGACAAAGATCTATGCAGAGAAAACATAGCTAAGAAAGAAGGATTTATGAAGGTGCATAATCCAGAAATTGTAGGTGATGATAGTTTAAGTATTTCTTGGGAAAATTCAATGACTGAACCAAATTTAACAATTACAAATATTGGCCTGTGCAAATTATATGGTGATATCATATGTAACATACACTCTATAACGTCGAATGGGATTCCTTTAAATACTAATGTCGCAATTTATGATGCAGTAAAAAAATCTATCATTATTGATATATCACATGATGCAGATATTTCATTGTATGTTGTTATGCTTTTGTCTGTTTCCGAAAATGGAATAAAGATGGGATCATCTATTAAGTATGAAATTGAAGCTGAGCTTTCAGAGCTTTCGTGCAAAAATGAAAGACACCGTGTTACCGTAAAATTTAAAAAAATAGAATACACAGATTCGCGCTTATGGCGATATTCTCCATATCATTCAAGATTAAGACCTGTTATATCTAGTTGGAGCCGTATGGACCAAACTTCAAATAATGGTTATGAAAGAATCTATTTTTCATTTACAGATACACATTCAGTATTTGAACTTAATAATACAATCTTAATCCCTGTTTTTGATATGCGTCTAAATCATAACCAATATTTAGTGGACGCAATGCCAATTATTATAGGTAATCACTAAATTCAAATATTTATTATTTTTTTTATTTTTAAAACTATTTTTAATGTTAAATTTGTCATTATTACTCTATTAAAAGATTTTCTTTCTGATTTAAATGTTTTAAGACTTTACAACCGTTTTTTTTAATTTTAATCACTATTAATTTTAAAAGGCAAATAAGAAATATTTTTGATTAACACTGTTGTGACGTATTAAAGATTTTCATGAGTAATTTTTCAAATAAAATATTTCGTTTATAACCATAATTCCTTCTTAAATTAGTCCCCTCATGTTGTGCAAATATATATGTTAATGTTTGTTAATTCGATTAAAATATATAAATAAAAAAACTTTAAAATTAAATTAAATTGACTAATAAAAATGAAGATATACTGTTTCTGTAAAATTTACTTCTGAAGAGCTACATTAATTATTATTTTATTAAATTTCTGAATTTAATATTGGAAAAATGCATTAAGAGGTGATAAAAATGAATTTTTTAATCATTTATCAGAATTCACGAAAAATATATTTGTATAAAAATAAGGGATATTTTTTAGTAAATATAAAAAGTTTTAATAATATATAGATCCGTTAAAATTTTTACGATTGATTTTTGTCATTAAGCCTCGAATATGTTAAGATATTTACTTGCATAAGTTTTGTAATCTGATTATATAAATATCATTTATATTTAAATGGTTTTATTCTGTTGCAATTTTATTTCCACTTAAAATTTTTAAATTTTTAAAAAATGTATATTAGATCATACCAAGAGCTGTCCTGTTAGAGCACCTAAGTATAAGTTCCGAGAAGATGCTCTTCCTATTAAATTAAAGTCAAACATAAGGTTAAGCTTAGACATAGAAGAATGCCGTGATATCTATCCTAAAAATATTGTAGCAGTAGAACGAGGAGCAGTATCGTCATATGAAAGTCTTCCAGATATAAATTTCTGGAAAGATGAGATTAAGCATTTATACCTTGGTCCAACTTTGGTTATTGCTACTTCCTGTGAATTTTTTTTGTTTGATGCCAGTATTGAAATCGAAGGGCTAGAATTCCTTATATTTTACTGTCAAAAAGGAAATGACTTTGCATGTTTCACTGTGTCATATGGAAAAATAAATTTAGGTATTTTTGACTACTTTTATTAAAATAATTAAGAATATGACGTTGCGGAAAAAACTGAGGTTGATTTATCTGGTTTCATAACAGATAAAATAAAATTGTTCTATATGCATAGACATCTAAAATTACACGATTTAAAGGAGTTCCGATTTTATATAAGTACGCCTCAAGATAAAAACAACACATGCCTTCTTTTTGATATGTATTCATCTGAATATAATGAAGGATCGTTTGTTAATGGATCGTGCCAACTCTCAGATGATATTGCTGTTCGACTAGATATTGGCTTATTATCCAAGAGTAATTTAGCTCTTTTATACAAAAAATATGTATTTATAAGAACTATTTCTAACGATGCGTCAAGATACTTCGTTCTTACATTCGACCAATCTGGTATTTGAAGCAAAATATTGTATATAATTTTTAGCAATAATAGAGAAAGTATCTTTTTGCAATTATACCTTGTCAATAGAGTATGTGCAAAATATTATCATATTGAATGCAAAAATATCGATTTTCGCAAGTTTCAGTAATAAAAACTTTATTGATATCGGATATTTCGATAAAAATTTGGATGCTTTTATTATTTTTGAATCATTTAAAGAAATATTCGAAAATGTCAATCTAACTACAGTCACATTTAAGTACATTGGTTCATTCACAAAAATTGTTTTACGTTTCATGTTAAAACTAGAAAGTCCAGGTGGATTTTATCTTCGTGAAGTTTTCTTTCCAATTAGTATGGAATTTTACAATTAATTTCATTGATTTAGCTTTGGGCGTTGAAGCAAAAAATATTTGTAAACATGAGACAAATGAAGGTATTTTTTATTTGTTTAAAAATGTATTAGGAAACTAAATTTCTTAATAATGAATTTATACATCTGTTTTGAAAAAAAATTATTACGAATGAATTAAAATGCATTATTTTAAATCTACAGGTATTTATCAAGAAATATTATATTTGGCATAAATAATTTTTAACCTGCCAACGGTTAGGATAAATATGTAATTTATGAAATTTTTTTTTATAAAACGTGTTGATCTGATAAATAAAAATCATTGTACACTTAAAAAGACAAATCCTTTCTTTAAATCCTTATTAATGTATGTGAAAAATTTATTTATTGAATTTCTGCAGAAAAATTTTAAGAAAAGAAAAAAGAAAACCAATAAAATACAATAGTTGAAATAGATAAAGCTTCTGAAAATGTATTTTTTTATTTCTTTACTCTAAAAAAATATAAAAAAAGCGACAAATTTGACTGAAACTGTTCTTTTATAGCTCGAGATTGATCGGATATTTATAGTGAACTGCAATATTTAACATGAAATTTTGAAATATGGTAATAAAAATATCTTCTTCATGTGAAGTTTAATTTAAAAGCTGAGTAATTATGGAAAATAACTATCTTTGAAGAAGTTTAAGATAATTTATGAATTGCCAGCAACGTTCAGGGTTGTCATAGACGCAAAAGGGCGAAATTATACATTAATCGTAACAGAAAACTCATACATCCCTTAAAAGTTAAAATTTATATTTTAATTTTGATTTCAAATCATACTAATGAAGATTGATCTGATTCATATGGTCAAATTTTTGTACAAATAAAAACAGAAAATACTGTCAATTGACAACCATAATTTAGGAACGACAGTATTTTGAAAATTAAGAAGAAGCCGTAGTAAGTAATAAAAAGAGATATCTCCGAAATGTTATTGATTTATGTTATTTTTTTTCTTTAAGGTGATTGAATTTAAATTATAATATCACTTGATATATAAAGAATATCGTATAAAAAATTGCAAAAAATTATATTTTTACCGATATTTTAAATTAATGTGCTATCAAAAATAATGTCATTTATGATACTTGTTTAAAAAAAACAATTAATCAGTATATTTTAATTCGGTAAAATAATAAATCTAAAATTATTTACTTATAATATTTTTGAATTCAAAAATTTCACTCTAGTAAACATATAGAGTTTTATATTCGTGATATACAGTAATGAGATATAATATTATTTTGATCAAAGCAATATATCGCACAAATTTTTTTCAGTTATTTCACTAAAAAATCTATATTTTTTAACTCTTAATAATGCAAAATTTTCTGAAGTTCTACTATTCGAAATAAAAATATAATTTTTCGAAACTTGTTGGTAATTAGATTATATTTAATTTAGTTGAATTAGTGACATTATTAAGACAATGTTTGATTAATCTATTAACAATTTGAATTCTGATTTCATAACTATTTAGGCCTTTTTTCAGTATCAGCTATTTTTTCGTTGCTGATTGATTTATATCGATACTTTTTGATTTGAATAATAAAATATATATACTAAATGATTCCTGCGAGTTGCAAATACACTATAAAAATAATAAACCATATTTAGTTTTTATGATATAATTTTTTACAGATTTTTTTCTATTTATTACTATTGGAATATTCTTTATATATTAAAAGCTAAAGTATTTATATAAAATTTAAATTAAGATATATAGAATTGTATAATTGTATTAATGATAATCTAAACATTTTTAATATAATTTTTATTTATTTTTTTAGATATTCAAAAGGAAACGCATACCATACAAAAAATCGACAGAGTCAAGAATAAAAGTAAGAAGACTTTGATAATAATTGCTAATGTCAAAATTCTTATCTGAAAAATTTTTATCTTGAATTTATTTATAGTTTTGTGATCAAAAAAGAAACTTTAATCGAAAAAGATACCAAATAAATGTGCATCTCTTTTTTTGGCCCTGTTAACAATTAACTCTTGACAGGCCATGATATCTAATAATGTTTTTTTACTGCAATTTCAATTTTTACGTCTAATTAGAAATTACTTGAAAGAAAATATTACTAATTATTGTATCACATCTGGTAAAAGTATTTTATCAGGTACTCTTCAAAGAGGCATGCCATTTAATATAGCTTGGTTCAATTTAACTAAGTAAAATTCTCTCTTTATTTGCATTTTTTTT
>LDMZ01022441.1:0-14288 GCA_001455285.1 Sphaeromyxa zaharoni | reverse complement strand
GGTATACCCAACTCGTGGGATACTAATGAAAAAGGTTTTCCCTCATCAAGTACAAGCTTGATGACTCTTTTTCTTAAGTCATTCGATATACTATCTCTTGGCATTATGATATTTTTAATTATATAGACTACCACGCTCTTATTTTAAAAGAAAGTGCCGTCCGGTTTAGGATAAAAAACCCGGGATTCTTGAACTTTGCACTAAACATTGAGCAATTCTAACGTCTGAAAACAAAGGATACATTTCAATTTAACGAATAATCTTCATCTTCTGCTCTTTTCTTGATCTGATAAATTTTCTTTTAAACATGCAGAGTAATTAGTTACGATTTGAATAGGTGGGCGGTTTAATAAATTGGTTAGATTTTATGGATCATTTGGATTGTATCACATTATAAGATGATAAATTTATTATAATAAATTTTAAAATTACACAAAAACTTTATTCAAAAAACCAATTTATTTAAACAAAACTTTTAAAAAGTGGTGGATATGAGAAAATGGACAATGATCGAGGTCGCGGGTAAAAGATGGCTTACTGTATATTTGATTTCTAAACCCTTACAGATAATAACAAAGTTTATTACTTCTAATTAATTTTGGATCTGTTATTTTTTTACTTAAAATTTGAAGAAATCAAATGTAATAATTAAAATAATTATATATGGACATCCTCTATGCTCGAACTAAAAGTTTTAGGCCAATTCATAGTTGTGATCAAACCAAAATGATTCAATGGTTGATAAGACAGAATTCAGAGTACGTGGACGATTTTTTAAAATCTATCGAAAAATCGATGCATTACGTATTTAAGTAGATTTATTTCCATTAGCTGAAGGAAGGTAACTAGTTGGAATTTGTTTGGGTGATTGGAGGGGGAAGATCAAGCATGCTTTATCTGACTATATATATCAACGGAATACGAAGTAATTACAAATATAAAGTTAAAGGAAATTATTATCCTTTCTAACTAACATAAAATTAGTTTTTATTTTTTAAACCCATCAAAATTGCTTTACCTAAAATAGTATAAAAAGCTTGAAAAAAATGGAACATATGAATGAAGGTTCGATAATATTAAAAGTTTTTTAACACTATTTAGCATCCAAAAAATTTCCACAACAATTAAAAAAATATATATACCATAAAAACCCCTAATTCTATAATTATTAATTTATTCCATGCATTGATTGTTATGAAACATAATCCCTTAAAGTTGTTTCGTAGGCTTATTGAAACAAACTTCAGAATCATTTTCGAATGCCATATGTAATTTTTGCTCATTGCAGGAGTCAAGGATCTGCAATTACACTTGTATTTTTAAAAGAAATTTCACATCTAATAAGAGAATAAACTGTAATTTCTTTTAAAACAATAATCGGTGTCGGCCAGAACGTGATATTTTTTTCCTTGAATGATTTTTCCTTTTGTAAGTTTGTTTTTTAGCATAAGCGAATGCTAAATTTTAATAGGTGGCTAATCGAATTTATTTCTTAATAGATAAAAATGTTAACATAAAATTTAAGTATTGGACGTGCGTTAATCTATCTATTCGCATCCAAAATTGCAGCAATTGTAGTAGTTTTTGAATTAAGTGTAAAATGGTCCTAATTATTAGGTACGATGTTTCTGATAGATGTATCAATGGTCATTATAGCAGAAGAAATCTATTCAGAATCTTCTAAAAAGCCATCTGAAGATTCTGTCAAAAAATATTTCGAAGCAGGAATTTCTCCAAGGCCTCGAAGCTAAGAGTGAATCCATGAAACGTTAAGGAAAATAAAGTAAATTCAAAAGCTTCGTAAGAAATACCAAAATCATATTGAAAGCATGAACAAAAAAATAAAGTTTAATTAATTTTCAATGACATCATCACAACATTACATTTTGAATTTAGGATTTTTTAATCGAACATGCGTACAGCGATAAATTAAAATTTTTATGCTTACCTAAGGATGGGTTTATTATAATCATTTAACTATTTTTATGAAAGTATTCGAAAGAGAACAAAAATTTTTATATGTACAGGTAAACATCGATAAAATGCGATAGGGTCTTGGACCCCAAAAATTCTGTGTAATTAAAAATTTGACTAAAAATTGACAAATCAAATCGGTATAAAGCTCAATCAGATACAACCCGGTCGAATTTTTTGGACCCCAACTAGCGCCTTATATCGATGTTTGACTGTATCTATACAGCTTCAAGTTATTTTGCCGGGATGCCACATCTGTTTATTGGATTTTTGATCATCATTTTGCTTTTTGAAAATTGATCTTTCGAACGTTTATGTACCGCAAATATTTGAGTCTGATATTTTACCTAAAAATGGTAGAATTTTCATCTCAATTTTGGTCACAACATACAAGCACAATAGAAATTGACTTAAATAATGTTTTCTCATGTCAACGTCCTTGATAAATGTAAAATCCTGAAATAAAATTACACCATTTATAAATCAATTAGGATCCTGACCTTTTATCTATATTTTTATTTAAGATGAAAATATCCATTCCTGTAAAATTGAAGGACAACAACCAAAAAAATTTTATTCGCAGACTTTTATGCATTTCCTGTAAGTAAAGACAAATAACGTAACATCAAGCAGGAGGTACAACAATTTCAATGTCCGAATTCCTGGTGACTCTGATTGCTAGTTATAATCTGAAATTGCCTACTTATTTGATAATCTGTCATTCTATCCATTGGTCATTAGGCAGAAACAATCTAAAAGCTATATGATTTTACATATAATAGTTATTTTATTATTTTTATTTATTAAAATCAATAAAAATGAACAGATATCTCACCTCAATCTCTATGCGAGAAGTGTTTGTTTTAGTGTTTAATTAAATAATATCATATATACAAAGAAATTTTATTTATACTTAAATTTTGGAGAATAAATATTTCTTTTAGAAACCAATGTTTTGGTTGAACTTTAAAAAAATATTTCTGAGTTCAGTTTTGCTGATTAAGGCTATACTATATTAGGTCGAAAGTTTAAAGTCTTAATAGATCATAAATCAAGAATCTCTTATCGTCATCTTCAGGATAGTGATTACAATAGAGTTATTCCCATGGGTTCAAAAATCAATCACGGTACATGTGTGTTTAAAAACGAATTTTTTTATGGTATTGCTTAAAAAAATATAATGATTAAAAAAATCTGGGATTAAAGAACAAAAATATTTTATTATATATATTTTCACTTTTTAAACTATTTTACTTGCAATAATTTCTAATTTTACATTCCAGGATTTCATGCTCAAACTTGATGGGACTTCTGACCAACTTAAGGATAATATGCTTGAATTTGTCGTGAGAATAGGATGTGTTGATGTATTTAACCTCTTATACTATTTTTTATTACTTAGTGTGTTAAACTATTTCTTTCTAACCATACCAAAAATGAAGTAAAAAACAATTCTTATTACAAGAATCTCAGATCGATAGCTTTATATTATTACAACGGTATTATTTTTCCGTAACAATCTAAGTGCTTAGATGAAGTTGCTAAAATCGTTGATGTATATTTGACTATTTTGGGGAGTCAAAGTATCGGATTGTCGATATCTCAAAATGAATCTATCTGTCCAACTTATGGGTCAAAAAAAATTTATGAAATAAATTTTTTTTCTAAAATCGTCATTGATCGAGAAAAAAATCCGGACGTTTTAGATAATTTTTGTTTATAAAATACACAGCTGCACCTGCTGACCTCATATGTTATCGAAGATCAGCTTCACAAGGTTCTTTATATATTTTCCATATCATTTTCAGGTTGGAGATTTTCTTGATGCTAAAAATTTCATCCGACGGGTTAAAATCCCAGATAATGTTCTGTTAAGTAATTTATTCCGCTACTTTTTTATAATATATTTTAAAAGAGGACAACACTACTCATTCTGCTGTCTTCACCATTGCTCTTTTTGCAGCCAAATATAACAAAACAGCTTTTTTCGAGTTCCTTCTTGAGAAGATACCATATTTCTTATTCCAAGATAGTAATTACTACTCTGTTTCACCGTTACATATTGCCACGATCTTCAGATCATATGATGTTTAATTTTCTTTAAAAATTATATATTTAGTGCATAAAATTCTTAATCAAAAACATGGATGTAGATGCCGCAGACAAACTAGGAAGGTCTGCTTTACATTACTCTGCCATTCTTTCTGATGATATTATAACGACTCTGTTAATTGATGTATTGATTTAAATATTCATTACTTATAATTTAGAGTGGTGCAGATAGAAACATAAAGGATCATCACAATTTTAGCCCTTTTGAATTGGCAATAAGGTACTAAATACTCTTGCAACAATCATACCACAGATGGTCCAACGAAAAATTTATTCAAACGTATAATGATTATACGAAGACTTAAAACAAGCAGGAAATAACATTTATTGTAAAAATAATTTATTTACAGTACCCTAAACTAACTAAAATTCTTTTGTCTTTAATAGTTTTATCAATGATAGGAATTATATAGTGCTTGTCTTCTTCCGCAATAAGGCCGCTTAAAACAAGGTCTTCAGTTAAATTAATGGCAGTATCGAGGTTCACGTTGTAATCAGTTTCTAAATGCCGACTTGTGTGGTCTTCGAAAAGAAGAAGAAGCTTTATTCGAGCTTTCACAGTGACTTGATTGTTTGAATCAGGTTTTTTAACTGAAAAATCATACGACTCTTGCGTACGAATCCTACATTGAAACGCTAAAAGCCTTCTTTTTTCACATATAAAAGATTGGTCGGTCTCCGAATCACAAGAAATTTTAGATGAATTATGCTTTGACGGACTATTAGGGGCCTAACTGATTTATAAAAAAATTCTTATGTATACGCTTTGATTCTTTTCGTCAGGATAATTTTCATTCCCAGGCTTATAAAGACTATTTCTAAAATACATAATCGGATACATCCCTCGTTTTATTTCATTCAGAAAGGACATGCTTTCAACATCCGGTATATCTGAATATGAAACCTAAAGAAATAAAAACATATTATTCGGCCTACCTCTTTTGTTTTTCCGGTAGTGACCGTAGCAAACACTCGATCGGCAGAACTATCACCAATATTCGAAATTGGTAGATTTTTATCAATAATTACAAGACCACATGTTAGTCTTAAAGTGGGAACTGCAAACAAGAATTTACTGTTTATAATCGACCTAACATCTGGAGCTCTTGATCCGGGCTAGTAAAGTAAACGAAAAAATATGTTCAGGATACCGTAATACAAGATAAAATCAAACTTTTTAAGTCTTCAGGTAAATCAGTAAACACATCACTTGTAACTAAGTCATAAATATCGGTGGCACTTTTAAAACTGATTGGAGTATACACTTTTAGTGTGAATAGAGACAATGCTATAATTCCAAACGCGAATATATCATACTTATAAGAGGAACGTTCCTTAATAATAGTAAGATCGCTATTTTTAGACGATTATAATTAAGTTAATAATCCATTATTAGAACAAAGATTAATCAGATTAACATTTTAATGGAATTATAGATTATGTTGGCAGTTCAAAAATTATATACTAAACCGAAAGACAATTAGTGAAAAGATAAATTGTCAATACATTCAATTTAACAATTAAAAATCAATCAATATAATTATTTTTCACTTAAAAATAACAGGTATAAATAAATGACATACATTATTATTTGTAGTATAATAAGGGCTATTAATAGAACTATTATAGAGCATTTGTGTTAATCATAAAAAACCTTAAAAGATATTTTTTAAATAAAATCTGAAAAAAATAGACACTTACAATTACCGAAGAAACAATTTGTGAACTCTCTTCCATCGTTACTTCTGAAACTATCCTAGAAGACAAAACGGGTCTGACTTTTAAAGAACCGTCATATGTCATACAAACCGAATCACATCCCAAAAAATCAAAATGAAAAGGTGGATTTAGATTATTTACGTAATCTATTGCAGCAAGAATTTGTCGACACCATTTTGCAACCATCTTTCTTGAGATATTTTTATTATTAAGTCTTGTCCGTTTAATGAAGTTAACCAAACTACCGGAAGGCTGTTCGGTAATATACACTAATATTGATTGTTTCTCAGATATTTCTTCAATCCAATAAGTGTAACACTTTAATAAACAAGGATGCTTCAGCTTGATAACTCTCTCGAACAAAATTCGCAATGAAATTATGATTGATGTGCAAGATACAGGGATATATATCTCGTTCCAGATTACTTCAATCCCATCTTCAAGGTCCATTGCCAATGAAGTTGCATTAACTCCAATAATGTTATCAACTTGTTTTTCGTGTTTCTCATAACGACCACAGGGAGATGTTCTTGGAGTTTGAGGCTTTTCATTCGACTTTACATCCTCATTATCTTTAGGAACTCCTTTTCCACTCATGCCTTCCTTCCCAGATTACAAAAAAAGTGGGAACATGACGAGACATGCACATATACACAGCGAATTTTCATTCAGCCGCACGCACGCCAAAGACGCAAAGCGAATAATTTCGTAAAGGATTTGTTTTTTGTCTGGTTTTTTTACCGCGCCAGACACTGTAAAATTACAATGTTTATAAACATAAATTAATGTAGGAAATATACATTAAATGCCCTAATACTGTTTTTTAAAGCCGTATTTTTTTCGTTCGTAAAATAAATCGGTTTTAGCACTTCCTAGATTAACTATTTTCGGACAACCGTCTCTCTATAAACGCCTTACCACACAATAACAGAGCTATATAACATCTTTCTCTTGGATGGTACACTCCTTACAATAGTAAGCATCTGATATCCCAGGTCCACCACAAATTACACAGCGCCCTTGATATGATCCATAGTTACATTCATCACAAATTCTCACCAAGACACACGGTCTGACGTATGAATCACATATGACACATTTACCGTCACCTATATTGTTTCAATAGAGCCAAAAATAACAAAACACTTATCACATAATCTACCAATAGCTATAGAATATTTTAAAAAAGTAAACTAAAAATACCAACTCCAGGCTGTTTTCTACAAAATATCAAATCGGGATGATGGCGAGCCATTACTAATCACGCGAGCGCAGTAAGTTGCGCTGTGAGACGTGATTCTTAGTCGATTCCTTTCGTTCTTTGTTTCCTTTCTAGATACGTGTTAACTTAAATGCAACCTTATCGTTATTTCAATAGAAATTTGTTTCGGTTTGGTACAATAAGTAGTATCGCCAATTCTGTTTTATCCCCAACAGACGTTAAACTCTGTTTGTTAAAGTAGCGACGCTATTTTCGATTTAAACATGTATTGAGGTGTAACCTCGTGCGCTTTCCTTGATTAACGATAAGTGAAGACTTTGATATTTATATAAAACACCTTTGCCATAATCACGATGAGTAGAAATTCGGGGAGAGGATAACAATAGGTTATATGACGACCGACGACCCCCAAGGGATTTTTAATTCCAATAAATGTAAATTTAGTCTCCTATGTATATTTTATTAATTTTTGGGGACTCATCAAATACCTGGCATCATCGCAAAATTTCATAAGTCGAAGTCGCTGAATTTATATAAATATTAAGTTAAATATAATGTTTTTAGGCTAATTTTTAAAAAATTTCAAATTTCGTTCATGGTTCTTATGGGGGTTCTCATTAAACATTAATGTGATTATATGGTGTTATTATCCATGCTTCCCAGCCTTAGAATGGGGAAGTGGTTACACTCTACTTCCATTGTAAATTGAATGTAAGTAAAATTATCGGTACAAACTAACCATTGCCATATTACTGTATTATCCCTTAAAAACTCTTCCAATCACCATCAGCTTCCCTACGAATACCAACAGGTATATCCGACATGCCGCTAAGGCGGCGATGGTAAAAATAATCTCTGCCCCTGGCGTTCTCTTGACCCAGATATAAAATGTATTTATTGAATTGAGTTTTTTAAATTACTTTTCATGGTAATGAATTCTGAACATTTCAATTTCAGCCCCTATTGATAAATTAAAATATCGGGGATATTTAAATTTAGTAAATTGAGGAATTGTTTTCCAACATATTTTATAAAAACCCTTCATAGAGATAAAAATTAATGTCTTATGATAATTTGTTGCATATGTACTGAACACATATGAAGTAATTAGAGAAACAAAATCGTGTAAAAAATTTAATTGATAGAGATAACAAAGTATTTTTGTAGTTCTTGAGAAATATTCCTCGATATTTTTGACTATAGTTAAGTACCGGAAGTATTAATAATTTATGTGTAAATGTTATTTTACAGAAAACGTCTTAAGCTGTTTTCAGGTAATTGGAAGAAATTTTTCCTTTGATTATTATTGGTTTCAATATCAGTTTTCATTCCTTGAGAATCTTGCATTGTATAAAATAAAATGCAAACAAGATTACTCTGGTTCAATATTAGTGAAAGAATTAGGTATCGACCTTTAATTAAGGATATATGGTAGATAAAAGTTATTACAGCTGAGGAACGAAAATCGAAAAAGAGGTTATTGATTGTAGTATTAAAAATTTTCTTAAAATTTTTATATCTCTAAAAATAAATACCTAAAAAAACTATCATAATCAGCCTGTGTGTTATATGGACTAGTTAAGACTTGAAGCATAATTTTACAATTCAATGAATCAAGTGGGATACCAATTTCTGAATAAGTAAATTTGATATCTTCGTTTGAGAAAAAACCATTTTTATCTCTATCGAAAAACTTGAACAAAAATGCAGATTTCCAATCATAAAGCTCAGAAGAATCTCTTCGCTTATTCTCTAGAAACAATTCCTTCAATACCAAAAGATTTTGTTGTGATTTATACTTTATTAAATCACCTAAATTAGCTTACATAATTTTATTGAATATAACTCTGTGAAAATATATAAAATATTTCATCATCGCTTAAATTTTGGAAATCATACTTAGATTTGATCAAATTAACGAAGTCCTTTACGTCTTCCATGAGTTTAACCTTCTTCGTTATTTTCTTGTTTTCTTCAACAATCAGTTCAAAGCAAGAAATGTCTTCCTCCGGCAACTCGATCTCATCGCTTAAAAGAGGACATTTTTCATCGAAGTTTCTTTGACAGAAAATCTTCCAACACCATTTGAAAAAATTCTGTAAACCTGATATTTTCTTCCTTTTATCTTCTTCAATAAACTTTTCATACCCCTTACGTCTTACCATTATTTACAGTTAATCTCTAAGCTAAACATTGACAAACATAAGAATTACTTTTTCAATTATTTTGTGTAAAATTTCCCTTTAATATATCTAATCCATAAAAATCGCTTTCATATTTGTGTGACAACGCAACGTCACAAATCCCTTTACCATTCCAGTTTGTTTTTACAATAACGTGCAGGTGATTTACAAACATTTGTGCGTTTGTTACACAAGTAAACAACTTATTAATACTTGTTAAAAATATATTTTTTGCACAATCATTTTAGTTTTTTCTCATTCAAATCCTATTAATGTAAATATCAAGTAGGCTTGCTATTCATCAACTTCTTAGTTCACATTTAAATGTAATAGGGTTAAGCAAACATTTTAATTCCAAATGGCGGTAAAAACATAAAATAGGTTATAGTTTTATCAAATATGTATGTATAAATCCTTTGCACTGTTTATTTTTAATATTTTTGTTATGCTAACCTGCATATATGATTTGAAACAAGCATAAAAGTCATAGCTGTAATTTCTAACGAAATACCAGAGCTATGTAGTTAAACACTAATAAAATATATAGGTATGGACTCATTTGAGCTATCAGGGTAACTTAGGATAAATCATAACAATTAAATTTGGACGTTTTACCGCCTGTTATTACTAAAGCTAATTGACAACAACAAAAATATTTCTACTAGATTTTGGCATTGATTATAAAAAGAATTAAGAACTTAAAAAATCCTATGTAAAGCTGTCATGCATGCGTAACGTAAAAATTAAGTTTTAATTATGGGTAGGCGGGCCGTGATAGTTTTTTTAAAAGTAGTTTTCTATTAATATATGAATTATACAAACGACAAGGCTAAACCTGTGCGACCTCAAGGAAAGTTGCGTCTAGGTAACACCTGCGCAAGCATTCTAGTGTTTACCTGCCAGCTGTTGATTGGCAAGCCTCCCACGGGGGTACCACAAAAACAGACCATCGAAGTATTATGTTATCCTTGGTTCTCATAATATTGTGGTAACATCTCGTTGAGACTATTTAATCTTACCGCTAGGTGCATGGATTTATGAACTATAATAAATATACCTCATATCCTCCAGTATGGCACAATTTTGGGCTTAATGGCTATCTTAGAAAATTAAAGCTCCATAAGAAGCCACACAGTATTATCACTAAGGAAAAAATTAAACTTTTCCCTATTATTCCTGAATTAAAATTTTTCTTTGTTGTTTAAATATGAAAGACTGCCTACTCTTGCATCACTGTTTGATTCCTATATTAATGCTTTTTGTTATTGACTATTTCAGAGGTAAGTTGCATTTGATGATGTCAGTTAAAACCGGACTAAATCAAATATTCAAATATAAAACGAAATAGGAGTAATTAAATATAAATTAGTGAAACTTCTTGAAATATCTGCTGCATCTAAAAAATTATCGATTCATTTTCAAATAACCCCTTTTCATTATTTTAATTGTGTTGTATCAGAGTTAATTTAGTCGTAGATTCCTTTCTCAATGAACCTGAGCCCTGAGGTATCATATTTTTAAAATCATACATACTTATGAATAAATAAACTAAGGTTACTCCAATTTTTTTAAAATATAATTTTCGTATTATTAATATCTTCAAGATGGGTTTTAAATCAACAATTCGAGGTTTTGTATACTATCTACTATCAAGTAACAAATGAAATTTTTTTAATCAAATTGTGTTAAGATTGCATATTTTCGTTAAAATGAACTTGAAAAAGTTCTAATTTTATTATATATGCTTAGCTTGTAGAACGGAATATTGAATAGGAAGTACTCTTCCTTTATGGTCCAAATCTATAATTAAAAAAATTAAAATTATATTTAAATAACGATACCATACCTTTCCACATTAAAAATGAGAATTATTTTATAAAAAAATTTTGTTATTTTTATCTCCTTTTTTTAAATATATGCTTATGAACCCTTATGAGCAGATCTCAAAATAACCAACCAAGTAACAGAGAAAAAAATATCGAATTCTTGAAGCCTTTAAGATAAAAGAGGACTGGAAAGCATTCACTAGAAGTTAAAATATTCCTTTATCGATGGTATATCGTTGGATTATAACTAAGAATCCGTATGACAAGAGGAACGTTTGTCATAACTCTAGAGTACAAGATGTACATAGAAAGTTTTGATTAAAATTCTCCAAACAGACTATTGCCAAGCACTTTGATTTAATAATGTAGTCATTAAAAAGAGTTCGACTTGAGTCTGAAAGGGCAAACGCGGTCGATAGTAAGGAAAACCGAAAGTTGTTATTAACCAAACTCTTGAGTTATAAGTGGACTGAAGACTCCATTTTGTTCAAGAATGAAACGAATTCCAACATTCACATCTCAAGAACTGGTAGGTCAATAAGGGGTAAACACTACAACGTTCTTATAACAGTATTACAGGGGACCAATGCTTCCATTATTGGTTGTATTGGTAAAATAGGTTTTGTTTATTACAAAATTAGACGTGGTTCTTTCAAAAAGAAACAAGCATATCAATGGATGAGAAATTTTCTGAGGGCTGTAAAGAAACAATATGGCTGATCAGTTTTCATGGTAATTGATATTAGATTATGTCACTCTTCCATGGAAGTAATTTTTGATGAGGAAAAGTTTATTTTTTTGTGATCTTTTAAGATTATCACTATAGTGTCCAATGTTCAATCCAACTGAACAAGTTTGGTCGATTATCAAAAGTTATGCTAAAAGACTGTTGGTAAGTAGAATATCTGAAATTTCACGATAAAACCAAAATTTGGAAGTTTCTGTTAGAGAAGAAAGACTATTCACACTTGAGATGCTGATTAGGGAATCATTGAATGAGATTAATTCATCAGTTTATGCGAGATTGATTAGTGGAATTCAATGAAGAATAGCCAGCGTTTTGGAAATGGAAAACATGGAATTTTAATAAATGACTTTGTTAAAAATAATTTTGTATATTCTTTATTTCTAAAAAATATTTCTCATTTTGAATGGAACTATTTTCGTTTTGAATGTAAAAAGGTATTGAACATAGTGAAGCATGCGTATGTTGCAGGTTATCCACGTTCATAAAATAATTCGTTTATACATTAGATATTGTCAGGTTTTCACGACATTCCATATAAATATATATATATCACTAATATAATAGGTTACGCGGGACCGTCCGCCACCAACAACTCCCGTCCCTCGTCGATGTCGGGATCGTAATCTCTATCGTCAACAGATATCATAACCAATATTCCAAATTAATTAAACTCAACTTTAATAACCTCAGAATTGGTTATTACTGCTTGAAATTTCATAAGGTTTATGACACTGCGTAAACGTTTTTGGGAAGTATTTGCATCCGAGTATCAGTCTTTTCTACCCTTGACCTAGATCTTTGTTTCTAAATTTTTATTTGATTATAGACACATTTATTGTCTCTTATAGGGAAGGCCCATAAATTTTTTAGAATAAACAATAATCGGTCGTAAAATGTAATTAACAGGCTTCAATACTTTTTTTGAAGCAAAGAGAGAACAGCTAAACGTTGACTGCTATTCCTCTACAGATTCTTTTGGTAAACTTTATTAATATGCCAAAAATCTATCGGTTCATATGTTTTCTGGTAGAAAATTTTTGATTAGGAAAGTTAAAATTCAGTTTCCTTATTATCACTTTTTTCAAATTTATTTTATCTAATAAAACATCAATAACATAATTTTAGAATGAAGCTCTTTTGTAGTATTTTCGTCCCAGGACCAGAATTTTATCTAATGGATATATATATATATATATATGTCCATCCAGTGTAACTGATTTTATTCACTGATTTATTCTTATTTAAATTTACAAGTTCAAAAACTAGTGTCGCAATCGACATTTGCAGAAGGTTTCGGCAACCATAGCAAATAAATAGATCTGATTTTGGTCTTAAGGTGCGTACTAAATCTCCAGTATTGGGATCTGTCGATATCGGTATTAAGATTCGAATACATTAATAAAAATTACTATTTCTACTGATATAAAAATCTAACATCACGACGAGGCCGCATTACCACGTTTATATACTATATATTAGGTATTAATCGGATTCTCTTTGGTTACACCGAAATATCATGATCCATTAAGTGGATAATGATAATAGTATTCTCTGATAACTTATGATTTCATTTTTGATTAAGCAAAAGCTTGGCAGTAACACATATTAAGGTGATATAATGACGAATAAAACATGCAGTCTAAATTTTTTGAAATGATAATTACAATTTAGTTATTGATTGTTTACGTATTAAATGAAAATAATATCTTGTTTAAAATTCATAACTGATTTTTACATTTCACTAGGGTACGCTACTTTTTGGATCCGCTCTTCAGTTTGAAAATATATTTGGTAAAAAAAATACCGGTAACAAAAAATATGAACAACATTGGCTCTTAATAGTAATTAGTGTAAAAGGGTACCAGAAGCGAGAAGCTACTATAATTAAAACTAAATTATCACGTGTGTAAAAAACCGCCAGCTCCGCTGCACCTAATCTACTAATAATTTACAATTAGGTATACGTAAATTTTCATGCTACATTCCATTAAGCGTAAATTATTTTTTATTCGTGCTGTATTCTCATAATGTCTTGCTGTTTTTTTGAAAAAATGAAGTAATTTTGTTCAAAAAATACTTTAAAATTAAGGTGATAGCTTTTCATTACAAACATACAGTGATGCCCAAAGTCACGTATATCAAGAAAATAATCTATTAGAGATGATATTTTGGCCATTTTTAACCTTTTCTCTTAGGCCATTACTAAAAAAAATTATCATTTTTAAATCGGTTAATGTTTTTAATTATGATATATATTATTTCTAGAAATTACTTTACAAAGATGCAGAAATTATGTACTTTTCCAACCCCTAAAAATATACTATCGTAAGAAGATTTTCTCAAACGACATTGCGTCTATAGAGGGAGGAAATCGGATACTATCAGAGTATTTAACCTGTTAAGCGTCAGCGACGACATATGTAGTTTTAAAAAATAAAAAATCATTTGAGATCGCTTTGAGCGACATATGTTGTTCTAATTTATAAATAAGTCACACTTATGGC
>LDMZ01022431.1:0-19089 GCA_001455285.1 Sphaeromyxa zaharoni | reverse complement strand
AAAAAAATACCTTTTAACTATTGGAACTTTCTATGAACATTAGTATTTGTTAAAGAACTTTTAACCTTTTTTGGAGTCAATGTTTCTTCTTCCATCAAACTTTGGATCACATCCATACCGAGGCACTTTTTCTTATAGCAACGCTAATTGCCCATGCAAATAATAAAATATTTACAAAAAACCTTATGTTTACCACAATTTGATCCTTCCGGGGCTCTAATTTTTTGTATAACTCCAAAATTCACAGGATATAATCTAAAAATAGAAGTAAAATTTATAAATTACGAGCATTTCACATTTATTTCGTCAAGTTCATACGCATGTGGCAGAAAATTACCAGTACCCGTATTTTTGCAAATTAATACATCACAGATATCGTAACTAGATATATTTTAATTATAATTTTTGTTACCTAAATGGACAAAATTTTTCTACGAACGAATTTGATTTCCCAGTAGTACATTCGGAATCTACGCGACTAATGAATATTTCATAGCATTCGTCGGAATATATGTGATCTTAATTTTTATATATTGTAAGAAACAATACCTTCATCAAAGTATAATCTGCATACACCGTCCATATCCACACATTTTCCATCAGAGCAGATACTCTAAGATATTGATATATATAAAATTGAAAATCATATTTTTCCAATAAATGTATAATTTTTGAAACTCTAAATTGCTGTCAGTATTATCGTTCATTTTATTTTTTTAGATAATTTTTGAAATGATTTATATGTTTAGTCATACTGATGAGAATCCAAGTTATTATTATATTGCTCTAATCTCATCCAAAAATTGATGGTTTATATATATCTTGAAAATTTCATAAACAATGATATTTATTGTTAAAAGAGACTTTTGAAAATTATAAGGGTAAATGAACATTTATAAATACTTAAATACTATATAACGAATAATGTAAACTATATTAAAACATATATTTTTTATTTTAGTTTTCAAACTTTTAATTAGTGGATGTTGAAAAAAATCGTTAATAATTTTTAGGTACTTACGTTTTTATTTTCAGTTTTTTTATATTATAAAGCTGCATACGACGGCACACAAATATGTACGTTCTTTTTTAAAATAAACCATAATCATATTTAGTTTCGTATTTTCATATTTAATGGATTTTGTTTTAGCGCATAGTTACGTTTCAACGCTTGACAAAGCTCTACATGAATTCTTTTTGTAAAAGAAACAAACTTGGGAAAATAATAACAAAAAACATCACAATATCTCATTAAGCCTTGAATAATCATTCACAATTTCTTTAATCAGATTTTTTGTTGCATGTCAATACATGGATGGAATATAAATTAAAAATTAATTTTATTATATTTTGTGGTGCTTTTCATATGAGGGATGAAAAACCGATGTTTTGATTGCTAAATTATTCGAAATAATATAATTGTTCAAAAATGTTTCAGTTAAATAAGTAATTGAAGTATGATGTTTGTGAAAAATTTTATTTAATATATCCAACATGGATACTACAAAATTCAAATTTATTATCATTATTATTATATTGGTTCAGAGGATATAAGTGTGGCAAAGAATTCTTTTTAAAAATTAACGTTAACATGGAAAACTGAACGATATTTCATATGATAAAAATTGAAATTTAAGCTTAATATATAAATTTTTGGCAGAAAATTTAGGCTTAGACATATGAGTTATAAAAAAATCTCTTAGTCATGTATGAGAATTTAATAAATTAATATTTATTAATATAAATCTTTCATTTGCGACAATATTTTAATTTTGTGTAGTCGAAAAAAATTTAAATGGGAAGTTTTGCTAATAATATTAATTCATCTAAATAAAATTCATAAATTTTCTAATAAATGATACTAAAATTTTTAATGATTTTAATTTTAAATTCAGAGGTTTTTATTTTAAAAATGCAAACTCTGTAATCGCATTTTAGACATTTTTAATTAATCAATTTGCTGCTAATTCTGTATGATCATACATCTGTGGAGAATAAATTTTTAGTTATTATACAAAAACACATTTCAAAATGTAAATTCTTAAAAGTAATAAAATCTTCAAGTGAAAGTTTAAACTCTTGAAATAAATTACAAAAATTGATTTGAGGATAGCCAACCAATCCTAAAACTATTATTCTATCATTAAAATATGATATGATTTTTGGACATTTACTAAAATGTACCTATATTAAAATCATAATTAAACAGTTTTTTGCCCTGATACAGTTTAACAACATAATTTAATGCCTTAAAAAACATTTAACATTAAAATAATTCTTATTTCCAAATAATTGAAAATTCAAGATATTTGAGTGGGAATATTCTTCAAAAAAAGACTAAAATAATTAATTTTAGATATTAAAAAATTAATGCCTTAACAAAATTTTTTTATTTATTTTTTTTTATTAACCTATAAAGCCATTTTTTAAATAGATTTTTTAAATGCACAGATTTAAGTGATCTTAACTATAATTTTCTGATAAATAAAAGCTCTAATTTTAGATAAAAACTAAAATAACGTAAATAAAGTTGTAATTTTTAAAAATAAATCCTCCACAAATTTTCGAAAAGAACAAAAGTGGTTAAATATACATTTTTATGTTTCAATAATTCATTGGGTGGATATTAAAAGTTATGAATATTATTAAAATTTTTTCCCAAATCTATACTATAATAAAAATATTTTTAATTTTTAATATTTGTTTATCTTTACTAAACTGATGTATCTTATCAAAACCAAAAGATACAAATTATCCAGAAAATGCACAATTGCAAAAGCCTCTATTTAATATACACAAATTTAATCATAATGGATAAAGCATACATATTTGGAGTAAGCCCTAAAGTCAACCTTTGCATCTTCCAAAATTTTTTTAAAAATTGTTCTTGATAATTGCAGCATAATAAATAGATCTTTAGAGAGTACGTTACAAGATTTAAAGCTAATAATTGAAAATAATTTCTTGATTATTAGTATTTAAATCCACAACATTTAATGAATTATTGTTCCTAATAATCAATTCTTTTCCGACTCACAGTTAAAATATCCCTATAATTTCGAATTGGCTTTATCAAAAAATAATTTACCAATGATAGCCCTCCGAAGAATATTCACATAGTGTGAAGATGTTCTCCTCAATATTAGAACAATTGAAAATTTTGATAGATAGCAATCTATGATAATTTTGAGTTCTGGAGAAGCATTCTTGTCACAAAACGTTTAAGGTTTTATCGTATATTTAAGCAATGAATTTTTAAAATTTAAAATAAAATATGTGCATTACAAGTATTAAACGGTCGTACTGGTTTTTAAAGTAAAAGCTTCACCCATTGCCAAATTTTCAGAATAAATTTATAATCATTAAATCGATTAATATTTTGTTTGCAGTAAGTAAAAGACTGGATAAATGTAATAATAAAATTAATTTTGAAAATCCAAAACATCTAGTTTAATAACAAGGACATATCTAATCTATTTAATTAGTAAAAATCATGGTAGTATATAATAAAGTAAACACAATTTCATTATCGGTTTTAATCTGAAAATTGATAGAACTGAAATTGATCACTTGTAAATAGCGTATGGATTCAATAATATTCAGAGAAAGATGCCTTTTCTTTTTCATTAGTTTCTCTACTTAGAATAAAAAATTTACATGAGAAAGTAGGAATTTCGTTATTTTGATGGCTTTATTACATTCGCACAATACCGAAATGCCATGTGTCTATAGGAAACACCTCAAATATTTATTAAAATACTTTCTGTTTACCATTTTTTTGTTGCGACAAATTAATATGCTATTATGTGCATAAAAGATCTTATGCATTACTGCTCAAACTATATCACTTTTATACATGCAAGATCGATAGATGCAATATTAAATACAATTTTCATCAACATCATCGAAGAATCAATGATTCAAGATTCAATATGCTAACCATCAAAATCTAGTGGCTAAAAAATTCTGCAACATAAACGATTTAATTTAATATTCATAAATAAATACATTCTAAAAACAATTTTAAAAAAAATGAATATAAAATTAAACAGAAATTTTCGCATAGTGTATTGAATTAAATATAAAATTTATACACTTTTTAAGTACAAATAATGTGTCGTTCCATATATTTACTATGTAGAGAATACAGTTTTGATTTATATATTCATAAGACAAAATCTTGGAACACTCTTTTCATATTAATTGGGTATTACATTTAGTACAAAAAGCATCTAAATTCTTAATATAAATTTTCTGCCATTCAAGTCTTCCTAATACATCATTTTATTTTTAAAATTTTTGTAGAAGATTTTGCAAATATATTTGGAATCATAAAAATATAACATATGGTAAAATAAAATCATATGAAATGGTCCCTATGAAATGATAATTTTTCGTAATTTTCATTATAGGTAGATACATGAATAAGGTAAAACTGATCAAAAAATATTATTTCCTTTATTCATTCTAAAAAATTTTCTAAAAAAATTGAAATCATGATAGAATTCAAAGTTAAGTAATAATCATATCTTCAATAATATAAAAGTTAAAAAAGAATATACAAAAGTGTGATATTGCTTGATTCACGGAAAATAATATAAATAAGATTTAAACTTTAATATTTTTATATTTTTAGATATTTTAAAGATATTTTTAAAATTTTTTATTTAATATATATATATAATAATGAATTTTCCCTTGGTATAAAACTTTGTTCATTAAAAATATTATTATCAAATCAAGTTCGATTTAATTATTGTGTAAAATAATATACTTGTACAAATAGCTCGTGTTAAAATCAACCAAAACAAATATTATATTGAAATAATATTCAAAAATGCCATCATACGATATTTATCACAATCAAGATTAAATTTGAATAAAAACTTTTTGAAATAAAATCCCTTTAAATTTTTACAAATTAATCTATAATATGGAATATATTTTATCTAGATTTAAAATTGGAATAATGTTATCATGGTCATATTAATGGTTTAATATAGCATTCTCTTTAATAATTCCATTGAAAATTTAAAACCAGAATATATAATATTTAAGTTATGTTATGGGTATATCTTTGTATTATTTAACAAAATTGATAAACTTGAAATAAAAATTATTATGGGTTACAACCATAAATTTGAAGTTGCATTGGTCATATTATATCTTAATTAGCCTATAATATTAATTCAAACTTTTTAAAAACCTCACAACCTTCGTATAATCCTCTATGTATTTTCAAACAAGATCATATGACAAAATATTTAATATAATAAAAAAAATTCAACTCTAAATTTCATCACCTCTTCTTCACGGTACATTTATAAAAAATACCCGTAACGTGAATTTTAGGTTTGAATTGATTTTTTTGGATTAATTTTAAGTTTCAATTCTAATTAATGATAGTAAATATTAAAAGTATTCTTTTCTTAAACTTATTTTGGTTTTTAATTAATAATTAATTTAATTAAAAAAATAATTTTTGGTTGCTCTTTCTTATTCAATTTATTTTACCGTTATGTAACTTTTTATATGATTACATGCTTAAAAATCAAATTATCTATGATAATATTTCTTATTCTTTTCCATTTTATATGATACTCTATTAATATTTTTAGCTTCTGCATTTAATCTACCTTTATAAATGGTAACAACAATGTTAATAATGTAGGTCTTATACTAAGAATGATTAAGCTGTATTTTAAACTTTTTTTTTTACTCAAAACCACCGAATCTAAGACAGTAAGCCATAAATTTTTATTAATCATTAGTTTTAAATTTTGCAATAGAAAATTAATAACACATGTAAATCTTTTAAATCGATTCGGGTCTGATTTATTTCGAACAAATAACCCATATTTTCAGTAATAAATTGTAAATATATTGAAATATGTTTTACCGTCTTTTATTATGTTTTTTTAAACATTAAACTAATAATTATTTAAAAAAAATAAAATCATTCTTTTATTTAAAATTTAATTAGTGCTCTAACAACATTATTAGGTTATACAGAGTAAAATATCTTATAAAAATGTAAATTTTTTAACAATCATAGTTTTTTTCAAAAGCATAATAATGCTGTTCGAATTAAATCATGCCTTAATCTGCAACATTAATTATATAGCTTTAATGCACGAATATAACCATATTACTATATTTAACAATTTTAATCAAAATGTGTAATGTTACATGTTTAAAGGTTCAGGATATAATTATGATTGAAAAGACACAAAATTTTTTTCACGGATAAACATTTACGTTTTAAAAAATCGAATTAAATATACTTTTTCCGTTGTAAAGTGTTAGTTTTGAACTGATTCCCTTTTATACATCCGTATAAAACTCCCTAAGAATTTAACCTGCCTCTAAGGTTTGCTATTATGTTTATTAGCTCTGTTTTTACTTTTGTTCGCCATTCATATTGGTCCTATTTTATCTGATCAAAGAAACAACACCATGATATAAGTCTAATAAACTGTTACCCCTATTGTGTTAATCTTAAAATTATTATTAGTCTTAAAAAAATATCCATTTATCGATTTAAAAATGTTTCAGAAATATGAGTCAGGGAACGCTGTAATTATTTTTGAAGAACATCGATGCTTCTTATATAATTTCCCTCAATAAAACAAAAATGAAGAGCTTATAATTCAGAATTAAAGAATTGAAGTTCCGAGATATCTTTTACATGAAACCACGTTATTTTCTGAAATTAGGGCAAGATTGATTCGAATTTCTAGGTTTAATTTAAATGTCGTTTAGTCCAAATATTGGTTCGGATATTAGGTTGTTTTTATATTTTAATCGATTAATAATTTTATAGAAAAAAGTAATTTTTCGATTCATTAGAGACAAACTCTTCTAAATGATAACAATATTACAATCTCAAAGTAAATTTTGTATTTTTAAAATATGTACATATGTAGTAAAATCGATATCACTCGTTGAAATTTTTCCGGCGTATAAACGTATGCAAACTGAAAGGAAATTTAACTAAAAAACACATAAATTGAAAAAATTTATTAAAATGAAAGAGACTTCTTTAAAAGTTTGAATGTATCAACTGCCCTCAGTTTTAGAGAATTTTTAAGCGAAATTAGATGGATCCACCTTTTTTTAAATATCTGACCTATATAAAGGAATCTTTGACCATACATTGTGGAACTTATTTTAGGTAGAAAAATTATTTCCATAACAAATATATAACTTTAAACAATTTCTTCAGTTCTGTTAGTCTTTTTGCTCTCATTGTTATAGATTAAAAAACTAAAAACCCAATCTCTTTTATTCAAATATAAGAATTTTCCCCCAAATTTATTCTTTAAATCAAAAGCAGAATTTTTACAGATCAGATATTCTCAGTTTTAAGCTATCCACTTGTTCGATCCAAGCCTAATCTCGAAAGGTTTATGGTTTAAATTGTTTTTTCAATTTAATTATCTTCCACATAAAATTACGCTCAGCGTTATTAATGTAGAAATTAATAAATCAATTATTAAACACTCCCCTAATACATAAATCTTTAAAATAAACAACATTTTAAAATACCAATAGTATATTCCGAAAGATGGTGGATAAAACGGAACTGGTAGTAGATGTTTTAATTAACTGCATAATCATTATAAATATAAAACAATATCAACTGGTTAAATTACAACCATATATTTTTTTCACCTTTTCAGCTTTAAAAGGAATTTACTGCATGAAACATCGAGCTTTGTTATTTATTGATATCATGTAAATTACAACATTTTAATGTCGTGAAAACTCTTTAGTTTTTTTTAATCTATTAAAACTCCCTGTTAAGCATCAGAATATCCATTCTTCCATAAAAAAATTAGAATTATGCGTAGAAACATGTTTAAAAATTTATTTAATGATAAAGATAATATAAACGTATTAATTTTGGAATTTAAAACAATAATTTATCTCTGTATTGATTTACTTTTCTACTATTTACGAAGTAATAACTGACATTTTTAATAATGCTAAGATCTAAAATAAATTAAATTTTTAGTGTCAATAAAGCTTTAAATAGATTTTGAAACCATTAATTGTTTTCAATTGTAACTAAGAATCTGTTTCACAAATCTAAAATATCTTTTAGGCATATAAATTCTTTGAGAAAATTGGGTAACGTATTTACTATAATGTTCCTTTTTTTGTAAAATTAATTTGTTCGATTTTTTGATAATTCTTAACCTTCACATCATTTGAAATACCTTCAATATAATTTTTATATGCATGAGTTTTGTATCAACAAAATCCTTTGGACGGTTCACTTGAAAATGTTATAGAGCCTTTAGGGAACTATCAATTCAAAAACAGCCTGTAATAAGCTCTGATTGAGATAATTTTTGCTCAGAAGTTAATTTGAATAATGTCTGAGCTTTCTGCTCTGGCATTTCAACGAGGGAAAAATTTTATCACCTGTGGTTCATTTAATACCACGAAGTAACCATGCATCCGAAATTGCACGTTCTCTGTGATATTAAAATTTCTTTATCTTCGATTAACCTTTTTCAACAGCTGTTCCATTTCCCCTTTTTGGATCCCTTTGAATTACGAGAATTTTTAAAACTTTTAGTAATATTAATATAACTCGATACTGTTCTAGAAAAACGGTACTTTTTTTACATATCCCAAAAATTGGCTCAAATAAGCCATTAATAACTGATATCTATAAATTCGTAAAAAATGTATCCTGTTTTGCTCAAAAAATGCATCTAAAGATACAAAATTATTCCATACAGAACTTTCTACCTGCATATTTCCATCCTCTTTTGCGAATCGAATGATTAATTCAGTTACATTAAGTGCGGATTAATGAAAAAGAAACAAATTCCATATCTAATAAATGCTGGATTAGATCTGCATCGAATCCAATGAGTTATAATTTACACACAAACTTGTTTGTAATAAAAGAGCACTGACACAATACTGGTTCCCAAAATTTTTCAAAGCCAGCTAAAAAAAGTAACTTGTGTCGATCGCATACTGTGACATAAACCCTGAATTTTTATTGGTAATTTTTTCAAGTACATATTATGTTTAAATTTACAAAATCGGAGGGAGACAACTACCTAAGATTCAGATGCTGAAAAAAGGAGCCGTGGACTGTACTAAGTCTCAACATTACAGAAAAATTCATTATCTAAGGATCTAAAGCTTATTTTGTTAAAATCAAGAAAAATTTACACAAAAACCGAACCCTAATAGGTTCTTATTCATTATTTTAATATATTACATCTAAATAAATATAAAAAACAGCAGCATAGGATCCTCACGAATACTACCAGGGGAATTATTTGACCCAAATATTTTATTTGTTAAGATAAACCATTTTTTATATGGAGGACATATGGAAGGGAAGAAAACATGTCAAAAAATTAATACTAAATAATATAATTTCCACACTGGTTTCTACCCACTATTTTTCCAGATGCAAATTCGCAACTGTAAAATATATAACATTTATGTATATTTTACTTAAAAATATGTCTAAAAATGATTTCAAGCCTCTATAAATTTTATTAAGTAGTGTGGAAAGTAATTTATAGGTCATACATTACCTCAAACTCACAATTTCGAATGCAACAAAGTTTTTTTACCGTGTGAAAGTTTTTTTTATAGAAAAATAAATTATTGATATTTGATTAATTATTAATCCGTATTATTGTATTGCTGTTAACATGGTATTTTAATACGAAAGGTAAGAATCTTATAACTTGAAATTTTATTCAACACGTATCTAAAATATTATCAATTTTCTAACTATTAATTCGTTTATATGATTAATCTCTAACATTCAGAGATTATCTGGATAATTACAAATGCGGAAATAGGTCAAGATATTAAGCTCTGCAACTATAAATTTGATCAATATAGGAACCAGCTGTATACCGTTGAAATAAATTGTAGCGATAGATTTTTGTACTTTTATAGCGAGAAAAATGGATTAAAGTTTTAAAAAAACTTTAAAAAAATATATTCTGCCAAATATTTTACTATCTAACAAAATAAAGAGTAGCAATATATCTTGGGGAAATTAAATTTTTAACTATGATTGAAATAGCAGGTAATAGTTATTAGTAGCCAATATGTAATCGCTTAGAACTTTCACACATTAATGTGGACAAAAAAGTTTTATCTTGACCAAATTTTTTAGACTTAATATAAAATTTTACTTCTGCAGGTATATGTATTTTATGATTAAAAAATATACATAAAAGATTTGTACTGGATAGCATAAAAAATGTTGTGGGAATAGTGATATTTATTTTTGATTAAGAAGAATATAGTAAGTGTTGTAAAAGTATGGAATGTAATGACATGTAATCGTTTTAATAATTACCAGATTAGCTTAATGTAATATAAAATTATCACCTCTTTTCATATTTTTATAAGACAAGCGAATTAAAGATTGATTTATTTGTTCATTTTTTTTGTTTTATTCGATATCATTAATTGTATTAATTTAACATTTGTGTATTCAGTATCAATCAAATAATTCTTTGGAAAATAAATCGGAAAAAAGTATTACATTTTTTTTATTAATTCCTTAACCATGTTTTAACCTTAAAATTTCATTTTAAGCTAAACTCATTAACTTCCATCCCTAAAGTTTTATATCAAAAGTTTTTATAATTTTAGAATTATATATTTAATAATTGTGATCATGGACTCTGATATTACTTAAAGGCAATGTTCAAGAAGTTACACGGATCGCGCGGTAAATATTATAGTGTAGTTATAGTTTTATAATAATTTAAAGAACCAAAATCTATGAAATTTTTTTACAGATTATATTTTTGATTAAATAATGAAAATGTTTACGTATGTTAAAATCAATAAATAATTTATTTTGTTTAAAAAACAGAAATCAAGTCAGGTTTACAACTGCAATATCTCATTATTCTTAATTCTTTCAATATATATATGCATAGTTAAAAAAACATGCCCGTAAAATGAATTAAAATATGTTTGGGTTAGGTAAAATTCTTAAATTAGTACTATCACAAAATAGGTTATTGCATCTGAATCTTAAATTCACCATAAAAGTTTCATTACCTTACGATAATACTTACAATTTGAACCATATATATTGCAAAAAATATTGCTTCTGTGATAATTACTAAATTTTTGCTAATTATATGAGATATTAAGGTAAACGTAAATCAGATCAATTGAAGATTTGTTATTTTTAAAAAGAAAATACTTCAATAAAATAAAATTACCGTGTTTTGTTTGCATGGCGTTGCAAACGGCTTATTCCTAGGTAAACATTCTGCTGTGTTACCAGTACAGTAAGAATCTAGACTACATTCATTATTAGCCTCCTGGCATACACCTCCAGTAACAAACTATGATAAAATTAAAAAAAGGTTGAGTTTACCATGCATTCGTTGCAACAGAGTCCGGAATTACATTGCATAGTGTGATTTCTGAAACGACAGGTTTCGGGATCACAACATATATTCAAACCTTTAAATTCACATAGCTAATCGTTGCTTTTATTTCAATAAAAAATATACTTCTTTAAAACCACAATCACAATCTTCATCGCCATTAACTTCTCCATCACCACATACGCTAATTAAATCCTTTATAATTTATATATTTTGCTCTGTTAATAAGAACCCCTTTTGAGCAATCTTTCAGGCAGCCTTTTAAATGAATACCTTTATTAAGCTCATCAATTAAGCAATTTTCAAAGCTTGGTGGGATTAACGGTCTTCTTCAATAATGGATTAAATAAAAATTTTTCAATAACGAGCCTAAAGTAGACATAATGCACTTCTTTTTTTCTACTGCACACTGGCATGAATAATCATCTTTTAAAAATTTATTAAATATATGCTGTTTAAAAATTTAAATTTTAAAAGAAATATTGTTTTCATATATATCTTTTTAGCTTTATTATATTATATACATACAATCTACATGATGAAAACCAATGTTATGTCCAATTTCATGAACCACAGTCGCACCCAATTTATAAATTGGGTAAAAATTCGTGACTTTCTGCTTGAGCTATTCGACTTTATTTCTTTTTAAAAATTTTTACATTTATTACTACAGTTGCGTTTTTCGAACAAATAAAATTAACCGCCGCCGATCCTTGTACTCGTTCTGAATCCTCAGGGTTAGAGACATATCTTGAAGAATAAATTTTATACAAAAAATATTAAAAATCGGATAATTAAATAAATTAATTTAAAAATTTTAATAAATAAATACTTTATTAAAGTAAGTACTTATGAGATAATATTTCAAAAATGATAATTATCGTAAAATCACAAGAGTTAAAAAAATAAAGTATATATTAAGGTCAAATAAGTTCATTTCTCTCTTATTGGTTTTAAGTTTAAAAAAGTGCTAAAAAAATCGTCAAAAATTGAGGATTAATTTATTTTTTGATCCAACTTTGTCAATAATTTTTCTGCAATTGCTGTAACTTTTACTCTTCAAAATTATAAAACTTGAAGCTTATTTCGAAATTATAGTGTGGTAATTTCCCAAGGGCCTTGGGAGAACTTACCATAATGGTTAAGTAATGAATTACACCCAGCTTGTGGGGCGTAATTAGACACGAAACCCATTAAATATTAAGAACAAATATAGTTAACTACACTAGCCGAAAATGTTATAGGTGGCTACGTCGCACCCTCGATAGCGTGCTTAAAATCCTTTTGATCGTATCCGAGGGATTACGACAAAAATAAACTTTTTAATATCAAGCGAATAAGGAAAAAGGCGATTTTAAGATATAATATTATTAGATATTCATTATAATTCATATAAATTCAAATAAATTCAAAGATACTTGACTAGGTCTTAAGAAGATTTTACCTATATGTTACACCACATTTTAATTATTATTTTTTATGAAATTTGATTAAATATTATAAGCAGAATCAACAATTTTTACACCTTAATAATTTATAACTTACGAAATTCATTTAAAAATATTAATTTGAACAAATTTAATAACTTATAGTGAAACCTGTCCTCTTTTGGTTCGTTTCAGAAATTTATTACCATGAATGTTAGAGGATCATCCTTCTTTTAAAATTTTTTAAGGCTTTTTGAGATATTTCTAGTTTCTTGAAAAAAAAAGAAAGCTTAAATAAAATAATTAAATATTAAATTTATTCCAGGTATCTATATTGATACTTATCGTCGAACCTATTCCAGACATCATATTTTATTGCATGTTTTAATTTTTCATGCTGATAAATTATTTACAGCAGAATAAGAGATCACTGTTTTTCAACGGTATAATTCATCTTTTCTAACCCTATAAAACAAACTTTGTCAGATTATCTTTATACCTTTTGTTCGAACTGTTCAGCAAAAAATATCTTCGTTGAATTAATACCACCTTCACCTTACTGAACTGTTCGCTTATTGAACGATGATAATATATTATCTAATTTTGCTATGTCACCTGTCTAAGACAGATCCAGCTTACATTTTTAATATAATTTAAATTCGTTTATTTACAATTTAATAATTAAAAACCATTTTGCCCGAAGAAGATAAAACAGATTAAGTTTTTTAATACAAAATTTAGACTGATCTGAAACACCCATTAGAGTGTCTGCCGATTTCAATATATATTATGAACTATATGATCAACTCTTTCTCACTCATGATTATATGCAAATCCATGTTAATAAAATTTTTAATATTGGACTGGTTATTATAACAAAATTACAAAACATAATTACTAAAGTTGAATTCTCATTGATCAATTAAATTAATATTTCATATTTACTTGTCTTGACGACTTAGTGGGTACTGCATATAGAAAAATGAATTCTAAAGAATTCGGTTTCTAGTTAACAAGGCTTTTTATACACCTTTCCTTCTTTCTTTTTTCCTTAAATTTCCTAATTTGTTAGAAAAAGTATATTTCAGCCATTTCACTTATTCCATAATCGAATAAATATACAATACCACGATTTAAAAAAAGCATTTATAATATCTGATAAAAAATACTTTATTTTTAAAAGAGGTAGTGGTATCCATTCGTCACCGGATAAAAGATTAGGCAAATCTGATAACCCAAAAACTCTATTCGACACTGAATGCAAGAAATCCATAAAAATAATTTAAAAAGAACACATCTCAATTTAAAATCATCCCTAAAGATGGGATGTCGGGTTAGTTTCGCCATTGTGTAACCATTAAATATATGAAAGTCTAAAACTTACACCATTAACAAATATTTAATCAAAAAAAATACCAAATATCTAATTTTTTGGAATATTTGTAAAAACGGTTGCAATTTTTGAACATTTTTTTATCAATGACCTCCGTTCTAATACTGATAATGGAATACTGTTCATTTTTCAGATCTTAAATAGTTTCAATTATTCGTGATTTAATTAAATATCAAAGAAATTTCATAGTTAAATGTTGGATATTAGTAACTACATGGTTAGTGGATGAATTTTAGTGTTCATAGGCTTTAAGCCTTTGGACCATATGTATAATTAAGCAGGCATGGCCACATATAATCCGTTCCGATTATTTATGCCACGTCTTAATCAAAACTTATATTTAAACTAATTATATTAACCGAATGGTTATGATATCTAAAATTGAAATAATTTTATACAGATAGTATTCTCCGGTTTTTTTATTAAGAATTTTTCAAACAAAATCGTTATATTCCTCAATTATATAAAAGTTGAAACAATTTCAAAAAAAAATATTAAAAAATTATCTAAACTTATTTGAACGCAGGGAACATAGTAAAGCGGTTTACTAAAACTAGTTACATCACTTGGTTTTGTATTAAAAATTGGGCGTTTTTTAGGTATATTTATATAAATAATACAAATTTAACTTATAGGAAATCATCAAATCATACTCTATTTTTTCTTATCCCTGATTGAATAGATATTTTTTCTCAGAGCAAGTGACAGAATTAATTAAATATATATATATATATATATATATTTTTAAGATTTTGGTTGCATTTAGTTAAAAATAACAAATATGACTTTTAATTATACGCAAGGTAATGTTGATAACATTTTTAAAAATTTATGTTAATTCAACAAAACGAACCAATATTTACCACTAGAAAACTTATGTAATAAAATTCATTAAAATAATTTAAAGCTATACAGATTTAATAAATTTTTAAAACATCGAATCAATATATATTAAAGAACATAAAAATCACTATTTTTGCAAAAACATTTATTGTGGCCAATATTATTCTTATATAAAATGCCAAAATATTATTACAAAAACTACAAAAAATTAAAAATAGCCTTGATAAAAAATATAATGATTAAACTATTTTCAGTATAAAAATTCAAAATGATGTTTGCATAAGAAACAAATTCCTTTAAAATAGTTGCACTAATAAAGCTATGAACATTCTCTGAATACTTTGTAAAAAAACCAACGAATAATTATAATAAATTTCAAAAAAAATTAACATGAATTATGTTATTTATTTTTTTTGTGGAAATATATCTGATTTATAAAAAAAAATTATAATTTTGTTATAATATTGATGATCGAAAAACACAAATATGAAACATACATCAATTAAAGCATGCTTCAATAAAAAACAATATTATTCGATTAAACTTCAAATATTTTTGAATTCTCTACCTGAAATAAACGTACGAATCATATTCATCACTCATCGTGACGGCATATGTGTAAATCTTCTCTAATATATCATTATTTTTTTTGGTTCCAAAAATATCATCACTTTCCACTCTTTTTTCAATGTAAGGAACGCTAAAATGTATGTTGTGCTGGCCAAACAACTAAATTATATATATATATTAGCGATTGAAAAATTATCAATTTAGCTAAAAAAATATTTTACTCAAAAACACTTTAATAAATTAAGTAAACTTTTAAATTCGTAAGAAATTCTTTATAATATATATTAATATCTATTTTAAAAATAGATAGATAGTATATATTAAAATTTATAAAAAGTGATTTAACAAGATATACAAAGGTGAATATATCATAACTTCATAATGATTCAAAGTAGTTGAAAAAAAATATAATTTTAATTTTTATGTTATTTCTTATATAAATATAAATTTATTTTAAACCAAACCATCAATTTTTATTGAACTAGATAATGTGGAATCTTCTATATACAGAATGCATATTTTGAGTAGTCTTGGTTGAAATAATGTAAAAGCGTGTAAAACTGCAATAGTAACAAAAAAGGCTTAATTTCTAATTCGAATAATTAAAGAGGGACTCGTGGTATTGATCAGATTAATTAAATTAAGGATCAGTTTGTAAAATTCGTTTTAAAAAAAATTTTAACATGAAAATTTTAATCAAAATACTACAGAGCTAAATACTTTTATATTATATGAAGATTTTTTGTTGAATAATTAACATAAAACATATTACCAAATAAAATATATTTTTCATTTAATAGCACGTGGTTGAACTTTTATTTCAAATCTTCAAAACTACGTTTTTGTAAAATTTTGTGTAATTTAATTAAATATTCAAAAAAGACGACTGTTATTGTATATTTTTTTTAGTTTAAATTAGAATTTATCATAGAAGAAAACTATTGTAAAAAAATCAGCTAAAAATATATTCCTAACAAAATAATTTATGGGAAACAAAAAATCTAGAGTTGGAGGTTTCTGGGTCATTATTAACATAAAAAGAACGATCAAACATAATTCCTCTAATCTTGTATTGAATCACATATAAAAATAATTTTTCCGTCATTTAAAACTAATTTAATTAAAATATCTATTTACTTATTTATTTCATTTTTCATAATACTAACTTGTTATTTTTCAATAAAATATAAAATTAATAATTATACATATTCACGAATCACCCAACTCAAATATAAAGATTCATTAATATATAACGATTTATTACTTAAGAAATAGTTTCTTTGGTTGTATTCCAAGAAAATTACGGATGTTAATATTGTTGTAGATTATGCTTAATAACCTTATATGGTGGATAACCGCATACCACGTTCTTTTTAATTTTAGTATTCAGTGTGTTCTCTCAAGTCTACAAAAATATCAAAAGTTCTAGATAACACGAAAAACTGCCGAAAATAGAGAAATCCCAATAACTTGACTATCAGGACTATTTTGCATGATAAAATCTAAAACATCAAAAAAAAATATATGCAAAACACAAAGATATTTGGAGTGATTTTAATATTTTCGGAACTTCAAGAGACCTTAAATTTTTTCAATTTAAGGATAGTGATCAGATATCTTTAAATAAAGATAAAATTATTTTCTTTCAATTTCATATTCTAAAAAGAAGTATAATACTGCATATACGATATTAAAAGCAAATTTTTCTTAAAATATGGTTTATGAATAAACTATAGAAGTTTAAATATTTATTCCAATGACAATAGCATAATTTTTATTTTTATCGAGATCAGAAAAATATCTGCTAGTTACTATAATATTACTAAAAGTGTATATTTATTAAACATCAATAGACTTATTTTTACAATCCTCAAATAGAGAACTTTTTATGTAATCCTTTTATTTTAAAATAATACAATTTCATGCGGCAAAAGTAATGTATTATAAAATCATATTATTTTATTACAATTTTTGACTCTTTAATCAACTGAAGAATCCAAACATCAACGTCCACCTTCAATGTCTGTGCCGCTAAAAACTTTTGAATTACAGACAAATAGTTTCATTATTACCACTGATTTTCCAATTAAAAATGCAGCATTTATACACGCACGTTCCTTAACCCGAACGATATTATTAAAATTGTATTCTTCTTGAGCCTGTTCTGTTAGGCTTCGAGAGATCCTCTTGGGTACTAAATTCAATAAAAAACCAAAGATTATAACTAACTACTGATTTTTTTAGCACTGAAAGTTTGTTCTATTGCAAGAAATGAAAACAGAATCCCAAAAAAACGTATAATTTCTTGAAGAGTTAAGAAATTTTTAATTTCAAAATAAAGTTTAATACAAATACATACAAATATATATATATATATAAATCCTATCTAAAACGTTAAGGCTAATAGAATCGAATTTTTGTTAAATTTTTTTTAAAAATCATTATTCTAATATACCTTAATTTATAGTATACATACTTACTGAACCGAATTTATTTTCATAATAATAAATAATTTGATAAGTATGCCAATTAAACACACTTCTTTTATAACCAGATCAACTTTTCTATTAATATTTACCTCAGAGATGAGATAAATTAAATATACATATTAAACAACATATCTTGTTTCAAATATAAGACGATAGATAGTATTGATGACAAAATTTGTTATTCAATCATTCATAATCTTAACTGCATTCTAACATATATTCATTTTAATCTTATATGAATAAATAGTTAAAAATATTACAACCAACAATATTTAAAGAAATACTTTTTTGCAACAAACCAACTGTTTTAAGGATCAAAAGTTAGAACTATATGGTTTTAACAGACATCGATCACAAAAAAATTTTTATTTCGTTTACATATTATATATGCAAAAAATTATCGTTTCTAGAGCTCGTTTAAAATGTTTTTAAATAACTTTTAAACCAGTAAGCGAAGCTTAGCAATCAGGGGATTAATATATTTTAAATAGATCTGTTTGCACTTTCCTCATTTAATAAAAATTTATGTTGGAAATAAAATGAAAACAAGCCAGATCCCACTTCACAATTTTTTTACTGTTAAAAATTTTAGAACGATTTTTAAAAAAAATTTTTTTGTGCAAAATTATAATAACCGATCTAAACAGATGCGGTTTTTCAAAAAAATATACACAATATAAGCAAGTGTATATTATAATATAAATAAATAGAAATATTTAATATTATTATAATTAAACAAAATTCATCTGCGTTAATATTTTCATTTTTTTATCCAGCCTATCCAGTTATTTTATAGTATTATCGTGCAGGGGTTAGACCCTGACGATATTTATTCGGTTTCACACGGAAACTGAATATTAGCGGATTATTTATTTAAAAGCCACCACGAGGTGGGAGGCTTAGGTTTTGGACAGTAACCTTTACAGATTATATTATTTTTGTATTCTTATGAATATTTC
>LDMZ01022423.1:0-18626 GCA_001455285.1 Sphaeromyxa zaharoni | reverse complement strand
GTGTTTGACAGGCAGTGTGGGGTTTTCACCCCCTAAAACAACCCCCATTACCTACCCTTGTACTAGGGTTACGCTACTTGATTCGGCCTCGTTCTCACATTCTTAATCTTAGTAATATTAAAAATATCCTGTTAAAATGATGTATGATGAGTAATATTTATATATCTACTGAACGATAGCTATTGGTTTCTAGATTCGAATCTTTTTGCGTCTTTGAACAGTAAAGAGATTCATCAATAAAAAAATATAGATTTTGTGGACAAATTCTTTAAAAAAAATTTTTCCAACACAAAACATTTACATACCTAACATTGCGGATTTTCTTACATGATGGCTACTATAAATAAACCTATGGTTAATATTCATGTATCGAGAATTACCTTAGGTAAAGGTGGTAATAAAGCAACTGTACAAGTGAAAACGATTTCTAGTAATAGTCAATGGAAGTATCTGAAAGTCAATTTCGTAAAACGACATGATGCAGTTAATTGTTTAACTAAAGGTGGTTCATTAATTTAAACGGTCTTTTCAGGGCTGGATTATGAGGTAATTACTATAAATAAATAGAGCTTTCATAGTAGATAAAACTCTTTAAGAATAACAATTTTTTGTCAATGAATACTCCACATAATCAAACATGCTAAAATAATAATCAAGAAACAAAATAAAAATAAATAAATGGAAGATCATTGGTTATTTCTTCACTTACGGAATACAAAGGAAGCAATGAATAGAGAGATTTGTTATATCTTTCTAATCCAATCTAGTCGAATAAGGCCTTCCGTGGAATTATTCTAGTTATTGGCTTTAAATTACGTCATTACACCGTGTGCTAAACGTATGTATCATTTTAGCTAAGATTAAAAAGTTCAATTCTTTCAACTCCTATTAAACATAATTGACTGGTTAGAGTAGACCAGAACATGTTAATAATGAACTTTATTTGACTACATAACATAAGATAGTTCATCGTGGGTATGATCAAGTGAAATCTTGAATAAACAAATGAATAATACTAATGCGAAGCAGAACGTGTTGAAGCGATACGAATGAATTAATCTATAATTACGCATTCTTTATTTTTATATGCTATTTACTGATATTGCTTGATGCTTAATTCATGTTGTTTTGCTCTAATGTTTGCAATATTCATGCATGTATGGAACAATAATGAGTTTCAATATTTTAAGATTCGAGGCAATGATATAAAACCTACAGAGATAGAAAATAATACCTATATAATTGGATTTAAACATGGAGAAGAGCACAAACAAGAAAACAAATCAATCTTTCTTACCGAAGTTACAATAGCTAACCAGTTTTCCAAAATAAAACTTTTTTAGAAAATTATAGGGAATTTTATAACATTCGGGATGAGGTTCTCTTGAATGCGGGAAATAAATGGCGGTATTTCATATAATTTTTTGCTATAAAAATTGATCTCTCAAATTATACTTTCTCAGTTTGTTTTACCCAGAAGTTCTTCCTTTTCTGTTTTATAAATTGATATTCATTTATTTAGCAACATCTTTTAAGTTAAACCTAAATTATATAACGCAATGTGTGTAATTCCTTGATTGGTATTATTAATGTATGACTAATCCGTTTAAGCAGCTTATTTTCGTTACAATAATCACTAAGTTTACTATAATTATTCATTTTTTTACATTAATATGTGCAATTAACGATATTTATCTAACGGATCAAAAAATATATTTTATTGTATAAAAAATTAATAAGCTTTTTAATGTTTATCTAAAATAATTAATCGATTAAATGACTCAACATCTAATATATTTTTGAAAATTTTATTGAATTTGATCATTCCAACTTTGACTTTTCTAAGAAATCGTCCATTTTTCAACATGAAAAAGTGACAAATATTAAAATTTATCTATTAACAATATTGGATTATCCGTTCATATCGATACTGAAAACTAGCATTTCCAATTATGAGCCTGTAATTCGATTATGCTTCTAATATTTGATTATTTTTGTAGAATATCCTAAAAATTTACGATTAACGGTACTATATCACATATTACAAAAAATTATGCTTTATCTATAAATTGCTAAAATCCTTGTGATATTCTTGTTTTTAAAAATTAAATAATCCTTTATTAGTATTAAATCAACATTTGATAAAACATGACTTAATATTATGCGAAAATATTATATACTTTCATTAATATATATTTCAGATTTCAGTATCTGTGACTAATTGAATAATTCATCTAAAAGTGAATGTAGCACATTCTTTCGTCCTATAGACCATCGCAATTATTACTTTATGGTATAGTGATGTTAATTTAAAAAAAATAAATATTTTCGATCAATTTTATACTATTAAAACTGGATGTACTGGAATTTAAAAATTATATAGTCTAAAAATGTGCAAAAACTATTCTCATCAATTGTGGATGCTGTTTTATTGTTAGAGGTTTTGAACATTTCAAACTAACATTCTATATCTCACCCCATGGACTCTGGAAAATGCATTACTGGATCAAAATCTCTTTTTGTCATTAATTTAATAATTATTTTGCTTCTATTCCTTTATTGGAACAAATTCTGTTTTGTTCAGACATTTTAATTTAAGGTAAATTATTCTCTATGTACCATAAAAATTATTTTAATATTCGTAATAGTTGTCAACAATTTTTGTGTAAATTTTTTCCGAAATCTACTTTTTTAAGAAAATGTATAAATTTGATGAATTTTTAATTAAAACAATAAATTGTTTTCGCACATTAGCCTTAAATTAAGTGAAATAATTTAAATTAATGTTATATTTTGGTTTAGCCATCTGAATTGTTTTCAAAATAAGAATGTTTTTCTTTTTGTAATTAATGTATATCTGTTTGTTACATATGTCATTTGTTAATGCAGAAAAATATTAATATTTTCAACACAGAGGTTCAAATACCATATATTATATAAAAATAGCATAAAAAAATTTAGAACTGTGCTTAAAATAACATAAATTATTTTTTACGAGATAGTTTTATAATTTTTGTTGATCTCTTATTTTGTTTTGATAAACCACAAATTTCATTAGTGAAATGAATTACTGCTCGTTATTTATTAACGTTGATAATTAAACAAAAATTTGAACTACTTTGGTATACGTAGCACAGTGTACTGCTGTTCTATAAAAGGAATTGAAAGAAGTAGTAATATATCATTTATTTCTAATCTTTTATCATACAGATGTTTTAATTATTTCATCAGATTTAAAAATTCTCTTTTTCTGGTATACTAAAACAAGCTTAATATTATTTAAAGTAGGACTAGCTTAAGAAATCAAAGGAATTACATTAACGTAAAATTCTTTTTATAATAATCTAATTTATTTCCTATTAAGTACATTCTTAACATTTAAATTTTATTGAAAAAAATATATTAATAAACATTGGATTGACTATATTAATTATTGTAACTACTAATTTTAATCCAAAAGTACTATTTAAATAGCTTCCAAATATATTCCATCTCCTATATGATTCTAACTGAATAAGTAAAAAGATTAAATGATTATATTTTGTATCCATATGGGTCGGAATCAGATAGTTTGATGGAAAATATTAAACTGCTCAGATCCACTCTTTTAATACTCTACTAAGACAGTCAAAATCTACCTTTCCATTCATTTTTCTATTTTGTTCTGTATTAAAATGTATGAAAAATTAAAAGATATATTTTGGTGCTAAAGTCACTCTAGTTTATCGATCCTGAAAGCTTTATTAAATAATGCTAGCTGGATGTTCACACATAAAAAGGTTCAGAATATAATGAATAAATAAAATATTGAATATTAAGAGCATATATTAAAAAAATGTTAAAAAAATTGAACTTCTTTATTTCTATTTGACCCACAAAATTATTTAAGATGTTCCGTGTACGTGAAAAATCTTTTTTTGATTTTTTATAGAAAGATTATATAAATTTTAAATCATTTTTCCAATTTTAACAATTTAGAACTACTTAAAAACATCGATAATGCCGTCAAAACTTTGTACTCTGACAAGCACTATTAATATGAACATATTACTAGGCCTATTTCACAGATATAAATCTAATTTTCCTTAAGGCTTTAATAAGCAATGTGGTTAAGTTATCACAGACAACTATTGTTTAAAGACCATTTAAGTTTATTCACTAAGAATACAAATGTTTAAAATAATAGAGTATATTTTTAGAGAAAATATTCTGCACGCCTTATTAATGTGTTTCAGGCTAAAAAAGTCAAAAGAAAACTTAATGTTGGCCCATTTAATAAATGAAACTATATTAAATTAGTAGCACATTTTGGAAAACAAATTCTCTAGTAGGAAATGATTTTTAAATTTATCGCATTTTTAGATAAAACTCAAATATACATTTTACATGTTCTTATTCGGTCGTTTGTGAGAAATCTTCTAAATCATTTTTTTCTTTTCATTGCATCGCTGACGATTTATAGACTGTGTTTTGATTTATTCAAATAAATTTAGAAAAATATTCTTATACATTCAAACGCTCTCAAAAATAAAAGATAATGACTCTCTATATGAATCTAACGCTATAATGTCAAATCGGAGATAACAGACGATAAATGTTTTAGATTCTTGTACCTTTAAAATTTTCTTGAAAACCGTAATCAGTTTCTATTTCAATTAAGTATATTTGAACATGTATTTTTAATTGCCACAGTAAAAGGATTGGATAAAAAAATCAAAGAGCGAATTGTGTGTTCTAAAATCTAAAAATCATCGATAAAATTGAATTATCAATAAATTCCGCTTTACAGTAAATGAGAAATATTTCAAGAAAAAGGGTTTTACGACTTTAAAAAATAAGACGAGGGTTCCGTTCTCTATCATTATACGACAAAATTCCCAGTTTTGGCCCGAAAATTTTATCACAGTCTTCCTCATGACGACTTTATTTCGTCCTCAAAGCATGTTATTTTATTGCAAAATTTTTTTGTTATATTCCCTCAATATAGTGAAAGAAACGAACCAATTTTCGCTTAACCTTCATGGTAATGTTTTTCAATTACTTTATACAAAAAAAAACACTTTTATTATGTGCATGTCTTTTGAGAAGTTTAATGATGATACCTTGCCAATTAATGTAAGTTTGGTTTTGCGAATCTTTCACATTCTGAGCCATTTTTCGTTGTTAAATTTTGAGATAGAAGGTAATTTATTTTCCGTCCTGAATGAGGCTTCCACCTTACATTACTTTAAACTTGATATCATCGATTCATAATAGTTTATTGCAGAAAGTTTCTTGAAATATAATTCAGTGGTGAGTTATCAATTGTATATGATCGCTAACCATTTTTTATTTCCTTTTATTGATTCAGTTAAACCACTTTTTCTTTCACAATATAGTTATATTATAATAAATCCCAGAAAAAATATATTTATACGATTTTAGTAAAACAAAAAATATTTGATCCAGTTATGAATAAGTGAATCCAAATCACATCTAAAAACTGTAAAGTAAGAGATCTGTATATGTGCATTTCATAAAAATTGCGCTGTATTTTTTTCTAAGCTTTCGTAAACATCCATTTAAAATACTATTTATGTGTGTCTATTTGACCGTTTACGTTGAATTTTTCAATACGAAAATTTGTTAGTTTATTCGATGATATAGCTTCCATATAGCCCAATATTTTTTAAAACTTGTATATGGCTGAGATAAACCTTCTCGCAGATCTTTTACGCTTAGTATCCGTAATAAACACTAAAAACACTTTTTGGTTTATTTTTCTACATAAAATTTTGGTATAGCTAATTACATCCAAAGTGTTGCTCACTGAGAAGTTGGTCACACAATTTCGTCCAGCGGATAACGCAAAATAGGATTCAAAGTAATTAGGAATTTTGATAAGTTAAAAACAAGCAACTGAGTAACAAAAATAGAAAACCACCCACCGAGCTCAAAGAACGACCTTACAGAGTTTTCCTATGTCGCACGATAATACCTAGGCTTAGTTAGCTTTTTTTAGCTATGAACTTCAAAGAACCTTCTAGAGTGATTTTAGTATTTTTTATATAAATATTTGAAAATCCTTTGTTTTTCTTTAAAATTAAAAATTGTGTCATTCATGCCTAATTTGTTATTCGGATAGGGAGATATTCTATTCCTTCCCAACTGTTATCCCCTCATGATACAACAGGAATGTCAAATTTTTACTTGAAATATCATTTTACCTATGTCAACATCTCTGAATTTTTTCAATTAATATTTACACTAGCGATGACAACGTTTAATTCTCAAAACTCCTTTCTGACTGATGCATCTAGAATTGATTTATCTTGCTAGATTTTATTCAGGGGTTTTGGAAAGAAAAAATAACTACTCTTAAATTCAAAATATTTTTTACATTTATTCGATATAGTTATATTTATAAAAATTTTAAATTAGCTTTCAGTAGTTATTTTGTATATCAAATTTTCTCTATTGATTTATACAATTGTTGTTTAAATTAATTTTGGAGTCATCGATTCACACAACGTATTTCTACGTCCAGTTTTATATGTTATAAAGGAAGGTTTTGTCATTTATTCTTAGTTTTGTATTTGTTTGTAGTAGTGACAATTAAACGATTGTTAATATTTTGTATTCTATATTACACAGTGTGGAGTTTAATAAAAATAACAAATTTTTTATTTCTATCATCCGATTAATGAAATTTTGGGAGTAAAAAAAACTTGAATCTACTTATTTTTTTAATACTATTAATATGAAAGAATTTAATTAGAGATTTATATAATAATTCAACCTTTTTCATTATCTTGAAGTAAATTTTATATTAAAACCTACTATTAAAATGCAGAACAGTTATTCTTCCTATATTGTACCACCTTCAGAGTAAATGGTCTCAGTAGATAGTAATTTAGATTGTATACCATTTTATTAGTTTCACCTTTTCTTGATAGGATTGTTCTTCCTTTTGATAGTTTATACAACAAAAACATTTCAAATATTAATAATAAAATTAATAATTAAAATTGATTTTATTACATATTGATATTCTTGAGATTATAATTTTTTTTTAACATTAATGTTATGTTTTTTATAATAAAATATAAATAAATTTTGCTTATTGCAACAACTTTGGGTTATATTTTTTTATGTACATTATGAAAATTTTCAAAATTTACTAATACTTCATAATTTTATATACAAATTGAATTCAGTATGTTGTTAAAACACTATTATATAAAACGATGAAATTTTCTGAAACAATTTGATAAATAAATGACCTATTTTAGATTTGAAACTAACAATGTCTTATTAATATAGAATTACAAACAGAAATTTACTTAAATTCTATTCAATATATTAATTTTTTATATTTATTTGGGTTCTATATATATATATATATATCCATAACAAGATTTTAAACGCATATTACCATCGATCATATTAAGAAAGTATAATTATGTGTTCTTTTGAAAAAGGCAAATGCTTTACAGTAGAACAGAATTTATGTTGAGATTTATAAAAATTATTAAGAACTTAATTTGAGCTAATCTAAATTTGTGAACATTTTTAATCAAACATTCATATGGATATACTTTTTAGACTCAAAGAAATAGGATGGAATCAATAAAGTCCATGGATAAGAAGGGTCTATTATATATATTTTAAAAAATTAATTTTCCCTATTCCTGCATCATTAACAGCTGTGTGTAATTTTAGTTAAATCACGATATTTTTTACAGCTGAAAAAAATAATTTTCCAGGTACAAAACATGAAATATAGGTTAAAGATAATTATTACTGAAAAATTTTATAAGATATGACAATAATTCATTTATATAACTTTAATCGTAAAAAATATATTAATTTTTAGCATTAATATATCATTTTGATATTTATTCTCTTATAAAATTTTTATTGGTCATCTGATGACAAATCAACCAAAATTTGTGTTTTAATTTCTGAACATAAATTGTTAAACTTTCATTTAATAGAAAATCTTAGTATTGTTTTGAAAATACCAACAAAAAATTAAAATCATCTAACTTTTGGCATAATACGGTATTGATTTCATTTGAAAGATGAAATTATTTTATGCTAACTTTATTTTTTTCGGTTTTAAACAAAAAAAGATTTCTCATCTAAAATCTTACGCAAAATATTAAAAAAATTTTAATTTTTTACCACTGTAACTTTTATTAATTTAATATATCTTACAAGTGTAGCAATAATTCCAGCTCAAAATATACAAAATCTATTACGTATATTAAACATTTTGGCATTCCTGATATTGAAAGTTTACTCTTATGCAACTTATGATTGCAGAATATTTTTAAGCTTAAACTAGTATGGCTATTGGCAGAATGATTAGTTTTTTACAAGCAAGGTCTCAATAAGATCCAGATTTTCTTTTATAAATATTTTTGTATCTCATAAATTGAAAAAGTTACAGCTTGTGTAGAGAGAAATGAAACAAAATGAGTGTATTTTTAAATTGAAAGCATATTTGAGGGTGCCATCTTCTATTGCAAAAAGGTATAAGAGCAACTGTTATTTATCTCTCACTAACGGTCGAATTAAGTAATAGTCAACTTCTGATGAACAACAGGGATTATCGTATAGTCTTTCACACAACAGATTTCATAATTTTAATTTTGTATGGAATTAACTTTTTATTTTTAAATCCATGTTAAGTATCAATGAAAAAATATATTTGATATTCCTGGAATTCACTTATCGGTGATCAAATTCAACTAATTCATGACTGAATATGTCAAAAATGAAACCATGAGAATGTGACAAACAAATAAAATGTGAATAGATGGTATGTAAAATTCAAGGCCTAAAATTTGAGAGTTTAAGATGTTTCATGCTGTAGGAGACCATGAATGATTGATGAGATCGGGCTTAAAGGAAGATAAATGAAAATTCAAGCATTACAATAAATGGATAAAAAGTATTCATAAGTAACTTCTATAATCAACTAACATTGATCGGATGCGTATCATGTTAATTTGCTTGGGTACCACAGAAACACGGAGTAAAGACTGTCCAGATAATTATTCAATACGCGTTGGCCTATGTAATTGCACTAACTCCTTCCCTTGCTCAGATTACTACATGGATTCCGTTTAAAACCATACATTTTGTGAAAATATCATGAGATGTAATTATGAATTTACTCAATGACCCCATAATATTGCAACTTAAAAAATAACAATTAAATGTAAGTAATACGCTACATCTGGTGGGATCGCAAATGTGTTATGTGTTTTGACCTTCAATAACAAAATATAATAAGTCAGAAATTTTACTTGCAATAGTCATGCAATTGAGCAAAAAACAGAGAAATAAGTTCTGAAATTTATATAAGTATCAGTTGGTATTCAAGCAAGGTAATGCGAAATTACATCTGTCTTTGTACATCTTTAAAATGATACATGAGAACTAGGATAGGACAACCTACCCTTGCCTCAATGTTCTTTTGAACATGCACCATAGGATTATAATTTGTTCAAATTCATATATAGGTTCATTAAAAACAAATATTTTCATAAAATATATCATGGAAAAATTAAACAACCGTTTTTCGTTTATAGATTAGAAAAATTTAAGAAAAAGGTAATTATCCTGTCTTCAATATACTAAAGAGACATACATGATATACTAATTCAAATTATAATACAGAGTATAATTTCTACGAAGAATTGTCATTATAATATATTAACAGTTAAAAAACTTAGACTTTTCTAGATAATCACATAAAAAACTATGAAATACTTATTTATTCAATGAATTTAAGATTGAAAAAATGAATTAAAATAACAGCGAAGCAGTGTACCCAAGAGAATCAATATGTAACGAATTCTAAATACACAGAAGGTTAAAGAAGGAAACCAATCTGAACGATCTTTTATGTGTTAAGATAAGTTTTACAATACAATACAGAATAATGAATAGAATATTATTCGCCATTCTACAGAGTTAAAATGGCGTCATCAATACTTTGCTCATTGATATTTTTCTAATTTTCTAACCTTCCTTTCAACTAATATTTTAGTACTGTTTATTAACACTTTTTAAAAAAATATAATCCTTTACTGAATCAATTTTAATATAGAATGATTATTATTTATTCATCAACAAAAAATTGAGGTATATTTTTAAACAAAATATTTAAACCACTATTTCTAACTTTTTTTAAAAACATCTTTAATTCTGTTCTATGATTTTCCTTAAAGCACAAAAATAAAATCATAGCTATCTTGAATGTTGACAAACCTCCGTTTTATTCTTGAAACAACTAAATAGCACGAAAATTTAAATTAAGTTAATTAGTCTTCTGAAAATAAGTGAAATTAATAAAATTATTGATTTAGTCAATTATGATCTTCACAAATGCATGGTATAATTCCGCCTTTTATTCATTTTTACACATCATACAATAAAAAATTATCAAAGGAACTTAATAGCTGATTCAAAATCATGTTGAATTTATTTATATTTTATAAAACCTTAAAATTACAAATATCAACAGAATAGCTTTTTGAAATATTTTTTATACTATATATAGAATTGCAAGAGACGATAATAGCACTACTGGAACCAATCAAATCGAAGGTTTAAGCACTTAATTATCTTTGATTTTATCTAGCAAAATATATAGCCTTAATTATTATTTTACTGTTTACTGGAATTCTAGTAATTGGATCGGTTGTCTTCGTTATTGTTGTATATTGCATGCACAAAAGAAAAGTACAGAGAATGGCTTTTCTCAGGTTAATTTAATTTTTAATATAATAAAATTAGGGAATTGTGTTTTCATAATTATGATCTTGAACATGTAACACACATGTAGCTTTTTTGTAAAATTTGTAATAAAATTCTTCGATTTATAATTTCATCAACATGTTTTTTAATTAATATTGAGCTAGAACAAAGTGTGTCGATTTTTAACATATTTACAACAATCGTGTTTTGATTAAGGTTATCTTTATGGTAGAACGTTACCTACAAAATTTTTATACCATATATATGTTTCAACTACTCATTCCCTTGTCAAAACAACAAATGATCATTCATCTTTACCAAACACGTTAGGCTAGCAATCGAGCTCTATCACTTTAAATCTTATTTTTTCTTAGCTATGGAGTAAAAAACCTTTACCTGCTCCTTAAGTTTTTAGAGGCGGTTCAGTAAGATGGAACTTACCTCCAGCCCGTTTTCACGTCAGGTAAGGCGCCAGCCAAAGCTTCCCAGCGCTCTTGGGAGGCAGTGTAGATTTTTCACCTGCTAAAACAACCTCCGTTACCTACCCTTATACTAGACCTACGCTACCTTATCAGGCTTTCGTTCTCATCTCATTAAATCTTAGGACATTAAAATTAAAAAGTATTGGTAAAATATTTTAAGTTTTGCTAATTTTGCGTTATTTTTTGGGACTTTCCTTGCGAATTTACACTTAACACTATCAAACTTAAGAGAAACGTTTATACTTTTCAATTTGAATAAAATTTAATTGAAATAAAATAATATTTTAAACATAAAATTTGTTTAAATACAGCAGAAAAGTAAAATAAATTATTGCTGATAGAAAAGAAAACAGGTCCCCTACTTTGTACGTCTAATCTCAAAATATAAAGTGAAAAGAATTGCATATTTAATTTTTTTAGCCATTTAAAATGGGAAAAAATTATGAGGATTTACATTTCTGAAAGATCTAATAAATATAATTTAATTCAGACGGAATCAATTATGAAATAACCGAATATCTAATGATTGAGTTATGGATAACTACATGGTATCATTATTTGGTAACGTTGATAATCACTAATATCTTCAAAAAATGTTGACGTAAAAACTAATTAGTATATAAAAAAAATTCCATCAATTATTTATATTACTATTTTAATACCAAAACGTATTGAATTGATGTTTTTCTAAAGACAATTCTATTTTTTAATGAGAATGGGCCCATCTGTTATCCACTAAAAGTAAAGCGCCTCACAAAACTATCTTTTCAGTCATTTGACAAAATGCTCCATGACTTACACTTTATACGTTAAATATTTGGTATTAAATTTTTAGTGTGGTTATTTTTGTGATTATCTGCCATTACATAATCTCATTTAGAGAATTTTCCTACATTTATGTTTGTGGGTTACTGATAAAATAGGATTTTAAAAAACTTTATTATAGTTTAGAGATAATTTGAAAATTTATACCAAAATATCTTTTTGAATGCAGAGAATAATAAAAATTAAGTTTAAACAGCCATTTGCTTAATTTTCCTTATAGCATGGTTTAAAAACTATGAAAACCTAATCGATATGTATAGCTTTAAAAATTTACTTTTCGAGATATTAGGCAAAGTATAATCATTAAGAATCTAATATGAAAAATACATCCTCAAAAAAGCTGAAGGTTCATTCCAGAACAAGGAATATAAAGATTACACTACTTAAAGAATGTATAAACGCTTCACTATACATCTACCTACCAATTTCATTCAAAGACTTCTGAAAAGCCTCTAACCTAATTCTGGCTTGGCTTATTCCAAGTTCTTGCTGCTTAATTTTCTAAAACTTACATAAAATCAATAAACTAAGACTTTAGCCAATCTTATTAACATTTCCTGATCTGTTTTGCTCACAACCATTTCCTTTGGAATTTTTGACATTAGCTTATTGCATGATGCTTTAACCATATCCTAAAAGTTTAAAAAGAATGAATATAATTCCACTCTTTGTGATACTATTCCTCTTAACCTAGTTGAGAACTCATTTATCGATTTCCTGATTTAAAATAAATATTTATAAAGTGTATATATACAAAAAATGCTGCTCATTATCGGTTAGGTTGTCTTCCCTAAAAAAATAACCAGGAAATGTTACATTCAGCTAGTATAATCATGTTTGGGTAAAAGGCAATGAACTTTAATGATTTTATTGTTGATAAGCGCGTTTTTATCCTTGAATTGTTGGTATTTGGTCATCATCCGATTTTGGGAGATCCAAACAATAGATGCCCTTTTAAGTAATTTCTCGAAAAATTAAATTAAAAGAGCAATAAAAACAGAGATTTGCCGTTTTATCTTAGATATTTCTGCTCGTTGCTCCACTGATCTAGTATGTAACGCAGTTACTCCGAACAGCGGTGTTGGGACAGATTTATTAAAATATTCCGAATTAGTAAACATATTCCATTCATAAAGAGAAATTCCAAATGGACGTGTATTCCAATTGCTTAATAGTTTTTCAATATGGAGTACTTTCTGAGGTGGAAGTATTTGCACTTCGTTATTCAATAAAGTTTTCTAAACGATTTCAAACGGAAATAAATGATAACGAAACTACTTTAAAGCACTAATAAATAAAAATCGATAAAGTTAAATAATAATACAATTATGAAGTTTCAAAAAATGACATAAACTGAAGCAGAAATATAAAAATTAGGTTTTAATAAAATTTTCTAATATAGTCAGATGATAGCCTAAATGTACAAAGTAACGTATAAATAAGTTTTTTAAACAGATTTTATTACAAATGGAAACATCTCTCTTTACAATATGTATACAAGAATATTTTAAATGAATGAAATTACTTTTAAGGAATTTTTCCATATATAAAACGAAAAATTTATTCGATTACAAGTTGTTGTCATTTGATGAGAATGACTAAAAAAATTTCTTGATTTATGGGAAAGAGTTATAGTAAGAATAAGTCTAGTTCAAATCTGCTTTAAGATTAAAATGGGAAACAGTTTTCATCAATGAATGCATGAGAAAATATCCAGAAAAACCTTATCCATCAGAGCAGCACTTCCTACAAACTTAAAACAATACTTGCTTTAAAATAACTATGGACAATATTTTACTAATAAGTATTCTTTGAAATATGCATATTCCACAAAAAAGTAATATTGATACAGGAAATTATCTAATTTAACACAAATGTGTTTATGAAAGAGGGTTTAAAAATTAAAAATAATTAAAATACATTATACATATAACATTCTTACAATATTATCAGGATATGAGAGGATCTCATAAAGACTCGAGCTGGTTGCTCTGTCAACAGTACCATCCTCATTGATAGGGATTTCTACATGAAAAGACACTAGAACTCTAAAGGTATAATAGATATATTAAAGATATCACAACCGTTGAGAGGATTTTTCAATAATTTTATCAAAGACCAAATGAGAACCGTCAGGTGGATCTAGCATTTTTAAAAGACAATCATGTAACGATTTAAGCTTCATTGTGACATTTTTATAACTAAAACGACATATCAATGATAAGCACCCAGTATTGTCCTCATCATCAGGAAGTTTCTTGTATACTAATGTCTAAATCAGAATAAAATTTGTGTACAATCATTAATTATTAACTAAATAATATTTTTATTTCATTAGTATACTGACAATTAACAAGTGAATATTTAAACATAACATTCAATAGAATAAAAAATATATTAAGAAAAGTATTAAAACAAACCAATTTAAAATATTTTTGCATTCTTACCAATCATTACAAGTACTAATTGTATATAATCATAATATACACTAAATTACAGCCTTGAATGGGCTTAAAACAATAAAACAAAAGTGTAACTGAACTACAATCACTTTAGATTCATGCCATGAAACTTCAACTTAAGTGACCGATAAGTTAAATGTAATTCCTAAATAATAATACTAATTCAGCTGTGTTAAAATACAATGTACCAATATTTGGAAGCATGCATGTTTGATGATTTTAACGCTCAGGTATCATTGTGTCTCCCCGATTAAACGGTAAGTTGATATATAATGATCGTATATTTTTAAAAATATGTGGAAATACTAAAAGACGCCAAAAAATTGTACTGAAAAGGACCTAAAATCTTCTTTAGGTGTATTACACCAATCATTTTTCAGGTTCAATTAAAATACTTAATTTAAAAAACAAACTCTTAAAAATTATTTTAATTTTTCAGAGCTGAAATAAATTTAACGATGCGTAAAATCTAATAACTCCGTGAGGTTGATCCATGGGAATGTTTTTAACCATAAGCTTTGAGACAATACATATATGACCTATTATCAATTGAGAATCGAGATATCATCAAGTTGATAAAGTTGAAAAGAATAAAATACGGCAATCGACGTAAAAATATGAAGCCAATAAATTATCTAGGATTTCATGGCTCATACCTGTCCTCAATTTTTTCATTTTTAGATTTACAAAGGAAAAGAAAATCCAAGTTTAAAAACTTTTTTTTATTTTTGTCACAAAAGAAGTAAATAAAAATATATCTACTAATTATCTTAAAAATTCCAACGAGACTTTCATTTTTTAATTTTAAAAGAAAAGGTGCTGAATAAAGCATTATGTTTGCAGTGATAGCTCTAAAGATAGAAAAATCGTAAAAAAGGTAAGGACCTTAAACGGTTCCTCTTACTATGACACAAAAAGGTTACTTGTAGTAAGAACTTTACTTGAAAGGTAAATAACAGTATACACCAAGATGTGATTTTTGTGAAGCAGCAGGTTGGCGGGTACTTTGGTATATGAATTCCTTTAGAAACATAAAGTTATTAGATTTCAATCTTATCGGTTGGAATTATATTTAAAAAAACATTTTAATAGCTAAAAATATCCATCCATTACAATCAATTTTAACAGATTATATGAATTTTTTTAGAGCACACATGCCAGAATTCGATTTTTGAATAAACTTAATGGTTAATATGAAGAATAAAAAACGGAAAGCTTATAGAAGGATATAATAAACCGATGATGATACGTGGATAAGGTTTTGTAATGATATGAAAAGTTGTTGTGAATAAATATTGTTGATTTATCCCAAGCTAATGGAATAACGATCAAAAAATAATATCTTCAGATATTCATAAACATACTTTTCTAGCTGGAATCAGACTTTCTGTCAATCAGATTATTTCCAACAGAAAAAAGATACGAAACACAACTGGATAATTCATAAAATATTCCTCAATGCCGCACAAACAAATAGAGAATGTGTCATAATGTCCTGTCGAATTTATTAATCCGGTCTAACACACTTAAAGAAGTGTGAAATAAACCTTATATAAATCTTTCCTACATAGAACAAATAGCGTAAAGCATCTTTAAGTGTACTTACAGGCTAAGAGAAGTAATATTTATGAATATTATTTTGAAAAATTGTTTAATACACATCCTAGGATATGTGAAGCAGTGATAAAAATTAGGTTAGGCCATTTTGACTTATTGAAACCTGTCATAATTAAATTTTCATTGGTACGTTTATGAATTCATAATCAATCCTTAATACCTTTGAAAATAAATCTATTCATTATTTACAAAAGAAATAAAAGCCATATTTTATTAAGATAGTTTAAATAAAAAGGTGGGTTAGTAAAAAATTTTTTGGTCAAAAACTCTGATACATATACGTTTATTTCGAGAGTTATTGTAAGTTAAATTAAAGCTACGAACTGAACAGCATAATTAAAATAAAAAAGGATAATTCATAGATATAATTTTTTACAAAAGTCAAAAATTTAAAAAGAAATTCAAAATTATTTACTAAGCATTAATAAACAAAAGTATAATAAAAAGTATGAGCTTATGATCTCTTAGAATTAATGATAAGTTATATTTATCATTTTTTAAAATCAATGGTATAAAATTAAAAAATTTAGTCGTACCAACTTCACGTAACTTCCGAGAAATGATGCAGCTGAAATGGTCAAAAAGTTGGGTATAATATACAACACATAATAATATATTTTAAAATTAACTGGAAAAAATTCACGTTTAAATTTTCACATAAGTTGCCATTTTTGAATAAATTATTTGGGAAAGAACTTTAATTTATTTGTCGAAATACTTTTTAATCCAACTTGTGAAACTTTTAAAAGATATTAATTTGTTTCATATTAAGACTACCTTACAAGGTTTTTTTTCTTTTCCATGTAAAATTATTCGAATTACACAACGTGATTACTACAAGAAGTTATCATCCTTATTAAAAATACCGAATGAACTAATTTTTGTTTACTGTAATTAATCAACAAAATAATGATTTCACATTATATTATTCATATACCTGCAAATGTATAGTGAGAACTTAATCAATTTCATTTATTAATAAAATAACTTAAAAATTAGAAAAATTTAACACCAACAACCAAGAGACAACTAAAAATAGAAGCAATGCGTAGGGAGCGTAGTTTCTTGTTACCCTTGCTCATTTATGACACAACGTATTATAAACCAACATTTTGCATCCTTAGCCAATAACTTGAAAATTATAAAATGATAACTTTCAACCCTTTCAGCACCATTAAATTTCCTTTTTTAATTACAGTTTAGAATTTATTAACTCAATAATAACCTAATATAACGCAATAAATAAAATTAATATCAATAAAATTTGTGAATTCATTATACTGTGTTGGTATGGTAATCATTCAAACTGCAAAAGTTTATAAGAACATAACTCCATCAAATACATAGACCTGCCTCGCGAATTATATTGGATCGAAGGAATTTAAGTTAATACAAACAGTTATAAATAATATCATTGCACAAAAATCTTTTATTTTGAATATGAATGGACATATTTCTACCTGTTACTAATAAGAGAGATTTCTAATTAAAAAGCTACAGGCGGCTCCATCCTCAAAAAATTTCGGGAGTTAATCTTGATTGATTCAGAGCGACAATACACTTTTAAAGTAAAAAAATTTCTTTATTTATTTCATAAACAGTAGTTGAAGCTTTAATTGCTTTAAAATATTAAACAAAATCGTCAATAAGATGCGATAATCTTAGCAAAAATAAAAAACAGCTTCTATTTGATAATTTTTTACCTTAATAATAAATGATAATCTACACTACTTCATATAAAATTAACTGAAAATAATTAGAAATTCAAGAAATCAAATAAATTTTATAGAATAACCTATTGATTTAGAGAACATGAATTCATACTATATAATACTTTAAGACAAGGACAAATATTAACCCTAATTTTTAAAAAAATAAAATTAAGCCAATTTAAATTATTTTTGAAAAAAATATAACTTTACATTAATATATTATTGGCGAATTTACTACATCAAACATCAATTCGGTTTTTAACAACATGAATAATATTCTAAGACCGTGATATAAATAAAAATATTATTTCGATTTCATGACTAAAATCCACCGACCGTATCATATTTAACAAGCAAATAGGATTTATAAAAACAATTTAATAATACATTCATAGCTGTAAAATATAAGGTTAACTCAGTTATATCCCTCACATATCTAATAAGATAAAACGAAACTCTGAATACGCAAAAATGAGCTTTACATAAGACTAAAACGTTAAAGTATGAAATTATATTGATTAAATTAAGTCATTTTTCAATAAAAAACTAACAAAATATTATTTTTTATATATTACGAAATATTTCTACCTTTAAATCACTAATGATTTCTTATTTCCATTTTATGGGCCTTCAAAATGGCATCCTATAAATGAATTTATTTAATATCACTATTTTAAAGTCAATTATTTTATAGGGTTTCTCAGTTAAACTCAGCACTTTTGCAGTTAAACTCGTCACTTTTGCATTCAAACTCGGCACTTTTTCATGATACCATT
>LDMZ01022420.1:0-16635 GCA_001455285.1 Sphaeromyxa zaharoni | reverse complement strand
TAAGTATGAATGTTTTTGTTTTTACATTTATTAAAAAAATTGATATGATTTTAATAATAATTAATTTCCTTAATTTTTTTCTGTTTATAATGTTATAGGTACTGACTATCAACAATTCTTTATACCATTTTCATATTCCTTCGTCGACATATTAAACTTCCTATTGAATATTTTTTTGAATAAACAAAAATCATTTCGTTCTTTAATATTGTTTAAACTTTGAATCACAGTATATATGGGGTATATTATAGCTAATACGAGTCATTACAAAGCACATGCCAATGATATGAGACAACTAATATATATTTTTGAATAAAATGGTCTTATAAAAATTCAGGCTATAGTTATGTATATATTTACAAACTCCTGAGTGCGCACTATATCATTTAACGCTAATTAACGTTTCTCCTTTAAATTATCACTTAAGCCAAAGGGTAATTATTTCTGAAAACTTACCTGTACAAACAAATTCAATAAAAGTTCAAGTGTTCGATTTTTTTAAATTATCAGTTTCATTTATGTTATTTTTACTTCATAAAAATGTTGAATTTAATTCTTTAATTTCATATAAGAGAAAAGACAAACTTCTATTTTAAAACTGAACAATGTATAATGTTCTGTATTTAGATCGAAAAAGGTAATATATTTTGCTTTAGAAATATTGTTGATTTCGGTTTTTGTTTTTGTACTGATTAATTTTCAACTTAGCCTTTCATTAATTTTTAAAGAATCCTAACATGCATTCCATAAACCAAAACTTCTATTACAAGTTAACAATTTACAGGGTTTTATCCCAGAAGCATCCTATGCAGTTAATAGTGTTATCTTAAAAAGGTTTTTGCATTTTCATTGATTTTTATTCAGAAATATAATGCTATTTTTCTTGAAATTATTAATATATCATTATATATTGAATTGTATTGATAGAAACTAGGTTAATCACATAACTCTAAATACTGACTTTTTGTGTCGAACTGGTGCATTTGAACCTGATTATACAATTGGAAAAGGCCTGGACTTTAACAATTCAAACTCACTATATCGAGCAGCAGTAGATAGATATAAAAAGTTTATTGTTCATTTTTTTTGTATTTTTTTCACAAATCAATTCATAGGAAAGGCATGAAGAACGACTTGTATCCTGTTCGGATGATTATTCCATGTTCCTTTGGAATCCAAAAAATACAAGTAAACCACTTTGTCGCGTCACAGGTTATAAATATTAAAAATTGTTAATATTTAAATTAGGACATCAAGCAGTTATTAATCACGTAGCGTTTTCTCCAAATGGTAAATTTTTCGCCAGTGCATCTTTTGATAAAAGTATCAAGTTATGGGATTCTAATGACGGAAAGTAATGTTTTATATCTAATTTTTAATTTAAGATTTCATTGCATTTAGCAAATATTAAATACATTTAGACTTTTAGTAACATTTCGGGGCCACGTACATCGTGTGTACCAAGTTTCTACCTTTATAATGTTTATAAAGTCATTTTAAAGGTTGCTTGGTCTCCTGACAGTCGACTCGTATGTAGTTCAAGTGCTGATAGTTCCCTAAAAGTTTGGAGTGTTCATTCTAAAACTTTACTTCATGATTTATCTGGTCATCTCGACGAAGTCAATATATATTTTCATATTCCATATTTTTTAGGTATATTCTTTAGATTGGAGTCCTAATGGAGAAAAGGTTGCAAGTGGTGGGAAAGATAAAATTCTCAAACTGTTTGTTGTTATTAAACGCGTTATACTGACTTCTAGGTGGCGTAATTGATATTTATTCTAGTATAATTTTTAATGTATATTAGATGTAAAAATAGCCCTGATCACATCTTCATTCCGTAGATGAAAAAAATATATTTAAATTTAATCCCTTAATGACTCAGATATCTTTCATTTATTACCATTTGATAGTAATTAGATTTATGTAAACGAGAATTTTAATATGAATTATTCATGTAATGTACCAGTTTAAATGATTTTTATGACATAGTTGGCTTAATTAAAATTTTATTACTTTGGTTAAAATCATTTTAGGTCTTATATTTTTAACCTCATCATTATTCATTTCTTTATTTTAGTCTAGTTATAGCAAGAGTATTGAATAAAAAGGATGATTTTCAACTTTCGTTTTTATTTATTTTTATTGATTCAACTGCCTAATCATTTATTTATATCTTCCATCGGTAATCCATCCCTTTCACAGCAATATTTTTTTCAAGTTTCAGATTCATATCAGTGACTAAAACCATTGTGAGTGTATTACTTTAGAACTTTTTAAAAACATTATCATTCGGTAAAAAATTGGAAAAATTACTAGTATCTTTTATTTTATGTTTTATCCCTTCAAGAGGTTTTTATATGGCTTTATTACAATTGCTCCACCAAGTAATTTGTTTTATTCTATCAAAACTTTGTTTTATCATACTTAAGAAATCTTGTGATCCTGACTTTTGTATGCTATATTCTGGTTTCACACGAGTCTAAGAACGTTCAAGTGGGGTACAGAGTTTATGTAGGGGATTGTCTATGGAGTTCTCTCACCTTTAAAAATATTTTTCGATTTTAATCCAATGTTTCGGTTGCAAAAATCTCTTCAATATGATACATTTTTTCAGCAAAATAAATTTACTATTAATAACAATTTTGACTGGATTTCATTTCCAATATAGTGAAACATGGAAAATCCTATATCAGGTTATAGAAATATATAAAATATAAATTGTTAACAAACCGGTTTGAATGTTAAATTTAAATAAATTACGCCACAGATAAATACAATGATTTTACAGGTAGACTCAGACGTGAATTAATGTTCGATAACTTTTAAATAGTTTGTAAAATTTTTGAATATTTCACCTTCCTACAACTGATAAACACATTAAAGATTATTTTTTAAACGATAGAAAATCATATACGTTTTTTGTAATATCAGAACTATGAATTCCTTGTGGTCACAGAGGAGTGAAGTTCAATGTAACGAATATATATTAACTCTCATCCTCCAATTTTTTTTAATATCCTAGAAAAATTTAACATAAAAAGATCTAGGATTACCTAAATGTAAACAAGTTGATTTGTGATATTTATAAGGTAAAATTGCTAATATGTTGCACTACTTGTGGAAGTCATTGACCCATGTCTCAACTGCACTTAAGATGGCTTGATATTAATCTGTCTTACCAAAATATTCATCTAATATATAAAGTGTCGACAAAGTTTTTTGTTAAATTCCGGTTAGAAAAGGTGCTTAGCATTTTATACTCCACTTTTATTATGTTCCAAAAAGCTGTATACTTATACTTACATCAAAGAAAATACGATGTAATGTCCGATTTTCGCGGTTAGGTAACCTTTCTTTCTATTTAGTGTTAAAAAATTAAATTTCTGCATAAGTTGTGAACATCAAATCGCTTTCATAAAATAAAAAATATTTATATATATACAATATTAAAGTTTTCAATGATGATGTTGTACAGTTTGCATTTGTTGCTTTTACCTGATCGCATGAAGTAACACAAAAATTTTAGGAGGCTTTTCAACTTTATTTTCCTGATAAGAGCACATCAAAAGATAATTTCTAATTCTAAATTTGTAGTCTGTTCAGATCAATTCCAGCATGGCAATTATGATTTGCTTATAATATCAATTAGATATAAAATTAAACTCCATCTTGTGAAATTAGTCAATGTTGCAACCAACTTGATATCTTCTTTTGTGCTTAATAACTGAAAAATTAATATTTCGATTCGCTTAATCTATTGGTGTTGTTTTAATAACAGTAATCAAATTTTTCTGTGGTTTAGCAGAATGTAATTTCTGACACCGTTTCCTATTATGGCTTCTAAATAAGTTGTTACAATTACAATGATTTGGACTGTGTGACAATTTTAATGTTTGATCCTCAAATAAACTGCTTTTAATATACTAAAATATCATCTACACACATATTTTATTGAAAACTTGGGACTAAATATTGAATTTCTCCTTAGAAATTGTTGTAAAATAAAAGATCATATTTTTCAGAGAAAGAGAGACTTGTGTAAATAACAAAACGTCTTTGTTATATACAAATATACTTTTCGAGGAAAGTTACATATTATCAAATACATCCTCCAACATTGATTGAGTAGATTCCTTGTAGCAAACAAGAATTTTCCCAAATTTCATTAAAGATTTGACAAAAACCGAAGTTGACCATTAGTACGCCTTAATATTGTTATCCAAAGCATTTTTTTTGGTTGGATGTATATTGATCTTATTATTCTAAAAATAATTTTTTAATATGATGGTATTTTATATTCGGCTTTGCTTAAAATACTGAATGATGTCACAATCTGATTTCAGATTGAGGTTTTAACTTATTGTCGAAATAAAGGAATTAAAGCTTAGTAGTTGTTCTTTTGCATTATCGACGTAAATATCATATAAATATCCAAATTTGTTTTATGTAGCTGTTAATTAGAGTTTTTAAATATTTCGGTTCTGTCACTTTCAATATTTAGTTGCGTTTGTATGTAATGATGTAAATTAATACTAACCATAGCTTACATTGGTAGAATATCCTAAAAAATAAACATCTCGGATGCTAAATAGTTTGATCAAAAAATAATATAAAACAGTCCATTAATTTCATGGATAATATAGTTCTTTTGCTAAATTCGTTCTAAGCGTTTTTTTACGTATTATATACAGTCTTCTTCATGTTTAGACATTTTTAACGATAAATAAATTCTAAGAACACTAGATTAATACAACCACGAGAAATAAATAGGCCAGGAATAATTTTGATCATTAAAAGACTTAAGCGAATGGAGGACATACTGGATTATATTAAGGAAAAAAAATTAATACAAGTTTAGTCAAAGTCAAATATATTCTCAAAAATTGGCATAAAAGACCAGAATATATGATTTGAAATTTGGTGTAGCCTGGCTGTATCGCATTATAAAATAAGTCTAACAGTAGGGTTTTCAATAGGCAAGTTTAAAGCGCTCTTTTTAAGCTTTCTTCTGATACAAAACATAGATTAGAATAAACAATTCATATATATTAAATATATTTTAAGCACTTAAACTATAAAACTATTAGTTTCAGTAATGTTGTAGTAGGAACAACTTTTTAATGAAAATCATATTAAAAGCGTTATATTGAGTCTGTGTTCCACGTAATTGGTGATTTTTACATATCATGTTTCCATCTTTATCACTCCAGACGTTATGCAGACGATAAAAATTTTAATCTTTGGAGATCTGCTAACTGAAATCGTCAGTATAATTATCTAGTCCTATTGGTTGCAAAAAACGATTACATAATACGTGTTATGCAAAAGCTTAATTTAAATTTTAATCATGTGTCGTAATATTAAAGAATGTATATATACATGTAAAAAATATTCTTTCAATAAATGAAATTAAAATTTAAAACTTAGTTGAAAGAGACTACCAATCTAAACAAGGGTAAATGAAAAAATAGCTTGCAAACCAGTCAAAGATTTTAAGATAAAAAATTCGTAGCTTAAATTATCTGTTAAAATTCAATTATCACGGAAAATGCATGAACTCAAGAGTTTAAAAAATAAATAATCTAAAACGAGTTTATAACTACCCTATGCCTATGTTACTTTAACAACATATTTACCACGTCTTGCACATCCATTGTGTGAAGATCACTGTATGTCTGACCAGTACCAATGAAAACAATCGGTTGACCGGTAGAGTATGTCATTGAAATAGCAGCACCAACCTTATCATCAACAGTATCAAATTTTGTTAGAACAATTCCATCAACTAGATGCGGATTATCTGACAGAGAATAATCACAGAGAGCTCGATTGAATTTGACTAGTTGATCGGTCCCGTCATTTCCGACTAAAGCTTCACCAACAAAGAGAACCAAATCAGGGCTATTAGTATTAATGAGCTTGCTAAGAGAACGCATCAAGGGCTCGTTATCTTGCATCCTTCCGGCAGTATCGACTAAAACAACATCGATATGCTGTTCCTTCGCTGAAAAAATTGAGACAAAATTTTTTAGATAATTAAACCGAAATTAACATAATTAAAGATATTTAGCAAAAAATCAAATAAGTACCATAGCGAACGGCATCTGCACAGACGTTAGCAGCATCCTTGCCATAGCCTCTCTCAAAAAGCTTAATCAATCCTTCGCTGTTAGACACTTCTTCTGATGGAAACATGTTATTTAAGCGGCATATATGAACTTTAAGTTGCTCAATAGCTCCTGAACGAAAGGTATCACATGCAGCAACCAATACTTTTTTCTCATTTTTAACCATCCAGTTCGCAATCTTAGCCAAGTTAGTGGATTTTCCGACCCCGTTCACCCCACAAAACACAACAGTAAAAGGCTTTTCACGTTTTAGACCAATCATTTCTAAAAGATCGATTCTACGCTTTGGGGTTAAAATCTTAGTCAAAGAATCCTGAAAGCACTTCGTTACAGCACTTGAAATCGTTTCAAAGGACCCGAGCGACTTACCACTCAAGCCAATCGAAACAGACTCACAAATCTTGGTAGATATTTCGTAAGAAACATTTTTACTATATAAATGCTCCTTCATCTTATTCAAGGGATCGGCAAGTAACTCAGGAGAAAGAGTTTTTTGCCCAACAAGATTCTTAAAGAATCCAAAAACGCCTGAAGATTTTTGGTTGTTGCCCGATTCTAGTGCTTTGCGATCATCTAAACAAGGATGTAATTTAGATTTATCTACAACTACAACCCCCTTAAGTAATATCATTGAAAAAAACATACAAGATTACATCAGTCAATGTTCCTGTGTCTCTGGTTTCACTAAAATCTAATTCATCCATATCCTTTTTTGTGACTTTATCATTCCATCTTCTAGCAGCTTTTTTGTTCCTAGGCTTCTTTCTAAACAAAATTAATAAAAAGTGATAAACCAAAACAGAAAATAGTACTAATTACTACCTATCGTTAACTTAAAAAATATAGGTCTGCTAAAGTAAGATTGGAAGTTATTTAATATAAATTTTTGATAAAGCTATTTTAAACCAAGACGGATTCTCAAAACATGAGCACTTTATCAAAAAAATTTTGTAGATTTAAATGAAAAATATATTCATACTTCGAGAGAGAAAAGATCAGTTATACTTCTTCAACAAATTTGCATTAAAGAATTATTAAAATAAAAATTATATAAAAAACTACAAACAAACTTGAATGTATTTTGGCAATAAGTACTCATCCGGTGTGATTACGCCATTAACATTATTTCATTTCGTAAAAATTATATATGGAACAAGATATCATTTTTTTAATAGCTTTTATCGATTATTCATTAAATATTAAGAAATTCTAAAATTCAGTTAAAATAAATTTTGGAATTTATAAATATAATCCAAATCTTTTTTTTTAAATTTTCAAAACATATAAAACATAATCGAAATCATTTTTATAACATTACAAACCTTTCGTAGTTTATTTTAAAAAAATAAGATAAATAATTAGATTCGTATTTATCGGTTATGATTCAATTTTTTAATGCAAACATGAATAATAAGAGTATATTTTTTCAAGTGTTAAAGAATTTAAAAAAGGAAATATCGTAACTGTTCGTGCAATGTTAGATTAATTACATTCAATACAATGTCATAATATATATAAACAAGTATTAAAACCAAAATTTTGGTAATTATTATATGATAATTAAGATAAAATAATCGACGAATGTGAATAAATCTGAATATTAAAGCATATGGATTAGAAAATTTATCCTCGAAGTATTTTATTGGTTCAATACCAAAACTAATTTCCAGAAGTAAAATAAGTTTAAATTTTGAAACATGCATCCGTAGAATACCAGTGAATTCTACATAGATACGTATATCCACTCCATTTATTTAATAGATCAAATATCAGAACCCAATAACCATGAATATTTCCATAAAATTTATACAAGAAAGTTTCAATATTAACAGAAAAAAAATAATACAAGGAACGGCCTAAAGTATATTAAATCAAAAAGGATAAACATTATTCAGTCAGACAGGAGAAAATTGTTAAAAACAACACCAGTTACAAATTGTGACTGATTTATATAAGGTAAAATCGATGAAATATATTAATTTTTATCTAATGTTCTTGATTAAGATTTGAAGGAAAGATCATTCACATATAAACCCGATATGAATGTGAAGCAATTACAAAAAATACACCAATTTCAGGCATTTTTCACATTTACCATTATATTATATTCATTCATCACCAATCCACATTCAAATTTAACGAATATTTTAAGTAAAAACCTATATTACATCTATCTTTCTTTTAAGAAACTTAAAATTCACTGAATAAAATATTTAAAATAGTTTAAAAAGTTTTATTGGAATTAGAGGAGTAATAACCATCGACAGGTCGGATTCATGAAAAAAGGCAATTTGATCCTATAAAATTAATACTGATGTGAGTATTTTTTATCATTATGGTTTACTTCCAGGTTTCCAAGTTTAATGTATCTGAACAAAACTAATGGTCATACAAAAATTCTATTTGAGTATAATTAAAATACAAAGAGCTACGAAAGATGGTAAATTATGAACATAATGTAGTTTAGCTTTGGTTTTTAACTAAATTTTATATCAAACTTTTTTCAAAATGGAGAATGTATTATAACCTTCATGCGCCCTACAAATTATATTTTATAGTAAAAACGGGTAAAAATTTTTTATTAAATATAGTTTTGTGTCTTACCACGAAACGAGTTATGAACATACTTTCCTCGTCGAGAGAGACAACAAAATCATTATAAACTACCTCGTAGGATTGTAGATATTAGTTATAAATTTTAAAAACACGTTAAGTACTGCTATCAAAGAATTTCCGTGAGCTCATATATTTTAGCCACTATAGAAGGGAAATAATCGTCATTAAAAGTTTCGGTAATTAGACGCAATTTTCGATGAACTACTAAAATTTTATAAGTCTAAATTACCCATTTCTGATAACCCTCTTTTGATCCAATCGGGCAGAGTCCATATTCTGTGCATTAGCACCAGTTTGTGGATCGGTAAGGACATAAACCCAGTTAACTCTCAAGCGTCTTAAAACCCCTTTTTGTTCAAAATATTAGGGGTTATTCAAAAATCAGGGAAATACATGTACAAAGAAATATATTTTAACTTCAATGATCGATATAACTGTTTCCTTATTACACAACGAAATTAATACTAAATACCACATCTAGGATTCTCGTCAGTGCTCACCACATACCGACTGATTTTATTTAAGCCAATCACTTTCGTATTTGGTTGTTCCCAACATTACGAGTTCATCTCAACGGCATGACGATGCCCTTAGATAAGCGAACTTTTTATGCAATAATTTTACATTAAGCCTTCATAATGAACGCAAACAAATTCATTATGATTCCAGTAATAATAAACAGAATTTACATCAATGATTAATCAATCATTAGCTTGTTGCTATAATCCCACATAAAACGGCATGTGATAAATAAAAAATTTTTCATCGGAGACAAGCTCTAATAGAACAAAATTATTTTTCGTAAAAAATTTCCATTATATTTTTAACAACGTATTATTGCACAATCACTACCTAAAAATCATTGACTAAATGGATAAAGCAATTTTTAAAGTACTCATGCATTTAAAACATTTAGAAGATTATCAAAATTTAACAACCTATTACATTCCAGTATACATCTTTTGAAATTTTAACCTCATCCTCAACACAAATTTAAGATATCCATTCCTATGGAAGGGGTTTCAATATCAAAAATTAGCAGAGGTATTATTGATATAAGATTGTGTATATAAAAATCTTGAATATTCATAAGTCACCGGACTCTTGTCTTTTGAACATATTTTAATACGTTTAGAGTAATTAGTTTTTTTCTTATAATTATTTCATTTTAATTGTATCTTTTAGCTTTTATATTGATTTTAACTTATAAAAAGCTGTTAAAAGTACATACAGGGCTTTGGATTTCTTTGTGGATTTGTATATACAAATATATGAGGTAAAAGGAAAATTTACCAACTTTTCTAAATTTTTAAATAATTTAAAATGAATCCAAAAAAAATTCCATTTATTTGCAAAAGTCCAATATAATATATTAGCATTTTAAAAAATCGAATCGGATATACCCAATATTGAGAAAAGAGATATCCATACAGAAAAATAAAGAATATTTTAATAAAAAACGATGATGAATAAGCTTGCATATAAATAAAATTTCTTACTGCTTCGGTTTTCCTTTCTGAGGGGATTCTAAGTGTTTCTGCTGAAATTTTATTCCATTGCTCAAAGATTCTGATGACAACGGCTTTTCTGAGGACACCAGTGGTTGAAAAATTGCATCACCACTCTTCTTCAAATCTTCAATGCCATCTAAATTCACCTCTGGTTTCCTATCCTCAAGAATATTAACACAACTAGACTTTGGATCCTTCCCACGATGCTGACTTTCAAGCAACCGTAGCTCCTTACTAAATACTTCTTCAAAACCAGTGAATGATTTGGCTTTAAAAACATCTGCCGGAAAATTTAACTCAAAATACTTCTTAACTCTTGAAAGAAGCTCAGTTACGTAGGGCAGATGAAAGATCTTATTATGACCTGCCTGTAAAATTCGATACTTTGTTAAAAACTAATAAATTACGATAAGTATCAGCCCAGCATCATTCATTAATTTATAATGAACAGACCACTTGTTATACGTATGATGCTTCACGGTAAGTTTTTCCTAAACAAGTGAATAAATATAAGTAATATGAAACTTCTGATATAACTGTTCGCAAAAGATTATTTACCGGATCCCTGTAGGATGCATCAACTGCATTAAAACACCATAAAACAATTCCTCCGCGAGATATAATAGTGAAAAAATCAAGCATCGCTTTTCATAATTTATGGAACATGCGCCTGCTTTATGACATGTAACCAATTCCTTCGTGTGAAATCTATGGACTCTTGGCAACATATAATAAGGGCTGTTCCTTATTCATGCCTTATGTAATACCATTTTTTATATCAAGATCACTACCTTCAAGAGTAAATGAATTTATTATGTAGTGGCACCTATTATTTGAATACGTAAAATAAAAAGGAACATTGGCAAGAACAAAAATAGTATTTGCTAGAATATGCCTAAATGAGATAGGGTATAAATTAAAAAGAAATCGTAAATCGCGAACAAAACCGATCATATACACGAGGCCTGTTGTTTGTCTGGTATGGCTCCTCGAAAAACAAAAGAAAAAAAGGAAGATGCTGTAGTATCTTTGGGTCCATCGGTTTTTTTGTGCCTCTTAGGTTAGTACATTGTTAGGATAAACTCGGTGGAACTGTCTTTGCTGTCGCTCATATATACTCCTCATTTAACGATACATTTGTCCACATCACCGATTTGACTGGATGGTTTGCAACTTAAATTTTGTTATTAAGCTCTTAAGTGAGACCATTGCTAAGATTACTGGTGGAATGAAGGTTAAAGCTGACCGTGACGAGTCCTCGCCTTATGCTGCTATGTTAGCTGCTCAGGACGCTGCTGTTAAATGTAGAGAAAGAGGGGTGACGGCTATTAACATCAAACTCAGAGCCACCGGAGGGACCCGTTCAAAAACACCTGGTCCTGGTGCTCAGTCCGCTCTTAGAGCCTTAGCTCGGTCTGGTCTTAAGATTGGTCGTATTGGTTATTATTTATGGTGTTTTTTTAATGGGATTAGAGGATGTTACTCCGATTCCTACGGACTCAACAAGAAGGAAGGGCGGTCGTCGTGGTCGTAGATTGTAACAGTATAAATCCAATAGTGACTTAATTTGATTCCTATAAATGCATATCCATTCTGTTTCTACATTTTATAATCTTCGGTTGATATTTTAATGGAAGCCTGGACTCTTAAAAGTATTTTATATGATGTATATAGAAGGGGCCCTAATTTCATTACATATTATGTTAATACTTTTCCTCACGCTCTTATGTTTTTATCTCTGGAAGGAATTTTATTATATATATTTATTAAGTAATCTAAAAATGTATGAGATTTGCATACCGTTAGTATTGCAGCTTATTTACTACTTTGACAGCAACTATTTTAGTAAATGGAAAATATTTTCTGCCATAGTTATCAGATGTAATCAAAAAAGTTTTTGAATATTAATTGTAATGATTTAGTTTAATTTATTTTCGTTATGTAATATATATTTTTTATTTGTTGTTAGAGTTAATCAATTTCGGGATTTAATGCATTTACCTATTTTCTCTTTACTTGATGCAGTAAAGATCTATAAGGGATTCCGTTTTATGAATCAGACCGGGTTTTATCAATTAGAATTTATATAACTTTTCTATGTTATTAATCATACCAAGGATTTGATTCGAATTTATGGAGTTATATGGGTTACAGCGGTTTGGATATTTCTAGATATTGCTAAGGTCATTTTAAACCAATTATTATCTAATTGACTACATAAATTCGATTTAGCTTGTATGCTATATACTTTACAAAATTTTGGTTGAATGTGTAGGGAATATGAGGCTATAAAGTTGTAATAAATTAAAATAAAAATATCCTTATAACCTATTATGTTGAATAATATTCTAACTCCTAAACAGACTATAGCAGTCAAAAAAAGATTTTTAGATCATTGAGAATAACTGGCTGTTTATTATATAAAAAAGTCACTTAAATTATTTGAAATCCAACATTGCATCTTATACCCATCCTATTCATTGGATCAATTCTTTCTCTTGGTGCTATTTTTCGAGGATACCACTGACTGAACGTTCTTAATACTTCAAGATAGCTTTGATTGATTTATGTATTATGTTCAAGGACCACTAATATTTGAAAAATTTATATTAACTATTTGTGTTATTAAGACTATGTTTGATTTTCTGAATCAACTGTAAATATCATATGGAAGGCTATGTAGTTGGTTTCAAATTTTTTGACAAAATCAGCCAAAAAATGATAATATTATATGAATTTGTAGTACCCCCACTACACATAATAAGGGTTACAGGACGGCTGTGTTTTTCTCTTAATGTAGCTTGGTATGAATATTTATTTATAGATAAACATCATTTATATGCGAATATCTTGCAATTCTCGATATTCATATTCTTTCTGAGGACTTGGCGATAGCTGATATATTGTGGTTTCTATTCTAATGAGTAGATTAATTTCTCCGTCAAACCTATTTCATAGGAATTTAAAGTAATTACAATGTATTTACCTTAATGAACTAAACGAAATAGTGCGTTTAGTAGTATACGATATGGTTTATATATCTAATCCTTAACCCATTCTGAACCAAATTAGATGCAAAATTACCTAATGCTCGTTTCTGATTTCGAGGTATTGGTATTTCTTGTTAATATATTTAAATATAAACAAAAATTTAATTTATTTTTCCAGGAATGAAATTTTAGAATATATAAAATGTAGCTACTTAGACTTAATAACTTAATGGTTTTAAAATATCAATTTTATGTTATTAAATATTTAACCTTGAACCTGGAAGACGCTTAGAAAATTGATATACGTTTCCAATTTCATTGAAACTAGTCTTATAATGACTGAACACATAATGTCATTTTTGTTTTGGAAGTGCTAAAATTTGCATTTAGAATTAAAATAGCTTTTTGTACCTTCAACGAAAATCGTTTAAAAAGCTTTTTATCCAAAATAAAAGATTTCACATAACAAATTTAACGTTAACAGTACTTTTTATAGTTTTTTTATTTATAATTTCTCAAATCAATGAGCTGTCTAATGGGTGATAGTGTGTATATATTTTAATTTAGATATGTTTACATGAAATTTTGCTTACAAAAATGCTTAAATTTCTAACTATATATACTGAAACAATCATAATCAATTTTACCGACACTAATAATTACTTGTATTACCAGAGAATATATGATGATGCGAATGGCGGAATTTTCTCAGTTATAAATTTTATATTTTATAAAATTATTTCCCATCTGATTCAATATACCTGAATGGGCAAATAATTTTGATAGAAAAATTATATTCCAAAACGATTATTAACAATTCAGGGTTTTTTTATGAAATTATGCATATTTAAAATGAAAAAGAAGTTTTGTGTTCCTTCCAGGTACTTACATGCTCATCCAGTTCCTTAAAGTAACTATTGAAAGATCGCCATAGACTGTCCTATTGGTCATAAGTTCGTAAAATAGTGTTTTCTGCGTAGACATCGAGGCAGTCAAGCAAATAGATCGGCCTAACACTGTAAACACGTACATTGGCTCTTGATCCTTGTGTTAAGCTTGACTGACATCTTGAAGATGAAGATTAAAAGTTGATACATCAATAAAAAGTATCTTTGTAATCCATTACTCATTGCTTGTTAGCCATTAAAGTATAGGTTTTCGTTAAAATATATTTTTTCTTATATTTAACTTTTATCTATTTTTTGAGAATGTTATAATGTGATAAAAATAACGTTTTACTCATTATCTGTTGTAGATTTTTAGATAAAAACTGTTTTTTCTTCGTTACTGCTTTGAACCGAACAAGAGAAATTCTGAAACGATTTCTCTAGTTTGAACAACAATTTCATTGAATAGTTTTGACATCTCTCTTTAAATGATCTCCTGCTATGATTAAACCTTATTATTACGCTTTTAGCATTGCTAGATTTAATCTTCTGAGCTCTTACAATCCCAATTATTGAGAATTCATCCTCTTGAAAAATTCTGACTATGCTGGCCTTGTTTGAATTTGAAATGCATTTGTCATTTTATCCTGCATGTTGTTATTCTCAGATAGCCACGAGAGTAACCCCCGGTAAGGTAGAAGTTTGCAAATGAACTTTTAGAAATTAAATCAAAGGATCTAGCACTGATCGTTCAATTAAAAAATCTTTATGTCGGGTGGTCAACGCGAAGCTTTATACTTTACGAACTGTCTAAATTCCCATCTAGATTTCTTTATTCACTTAATATTTCTTTGAATTTTCACTTTTTTCACCAAAAAATAATTTATGAGACTTTTTAATTTTTCTACTCAGTAATGGATGAAGTGATACAAAAATATAGATTTTTTTTAAATCTATACAAATCAATTGATAATAAAAGTGGGAGTTTACAATTTTAAGAAATTTTATTGATTTATTTTTTAAGCTAATGATTCAATTTATATTCGATTGCATTTTGAAATTGTAGTTTGACTGTCAGATTCATGACAACTCTTTTAGATTATGATTATTCTATTCTTCAAAATTTTAATAGTCCGATTAGGAAAACTATTCATCATGGTATTTATGTCTAAATTTCATTTAAAAAGACTTTTACTTTTAATTAAAACTCCTTGATCCATTATATCTATGTTTTAGTTCAGAGCAGTAGAAATAGATCGTCATATTCTTTGAATTATTTAATTTTGCAAAAAAATAGTAACCATATCACACTAAAAAATATATATGAGCAATTTTAAAATATAATTTCATATCTATTTTTGGTGATAAATGAATTTAAATATTTAATTTATTCGTATTATAATTTATTAATCGATTTTTGCTTTGATGCTTTGTTATCTGGTCCTTACTGCAATTTTACCGTAAAGAAATGAAATTATATGGATTTTGTGAGCTGCGAAGGAAATCTTTGTTACCAATTTGGACGTATGATAGAGACGTGAATATTTTATTATTAGGCACTGGGTTTCGTATAGATTTCCATTTTGAATTTTTTAGCTGGATTATTCGTGATATATTATAATTTAAGACAAAAATTAATTTTATTTGAATTTCGCATTTTTTTAATGATTTTACTTTGAAGCCGAAAAGATAAGAAAATAATTAAATGCAAAAAATCGAAAACTTCGCCTGAATGGTAAAGCTAATACAGTACTTAGAAGTGCAGGCTAAATTGAAAATAAACAAATGAATAAATTTCACGGTAGATTCGTAAAATATTAAGATAAAGTTTTTATTTTACTCTCACTTGCTAAAGTGAATTATTAAAATCCATACATATCCGTCGTTCCTCACAAAAGAAGTCACGGAAGCCTTTAATTTAAAATGTATGACCATTCAGAGCCGAGTGTAAATGGGGGCGATAAAACGATATAATAGTTAGTCTTTAGTTTTGTAATAGTAATGTGGTGCCTTAAATTGGGAGAACCGGACCTAAGCCGGCTCATGTATTAGGACGAGGAAATTCGGGTTCCAAGATCTCCGAATATCCAATGATGCAGACTCTCCAAATTACTCGAAGTCATACCAAAATATAAAAAAGAGTAATTAATGTTAAAAAATCTAACAATAAAACTAGCTGTCCTACACCAAGAAAAAAAATTAATCCCTCCACCTTGCCGACAGGTCAACATGATAATAATCGGATTATACCAACATTATGCGGTTACTTCCGATATGATTATGAATATCATCAGCACTAAGGTGCTGCACGATAGTAAGATATATTTTTAATTACATATTTCGAAACTCAATCCGAGGAATGAAAACAAAGATAGTCAACCCAATCAAAATCAGCGTTCGTGGCTCATACGGAAACTGGGTATACCACAGAACAGGAATACGCAAACTGTGGCCCGCGGTCTATTCATGGTTCAGTTTCGTTTTTGGTCGAAGTAACTCA
>LDMZ01022403.1:0-11744 GCA_001455285.1 Sphaeromyxa zaharoni | reverse complement strand
AAAATTCATAGAAGAGGAGATGCCTACATACTCGAAGAGGGGGAGACATGTCACTTATACTTCGTGATCATCCGTAATCTCCCGAACCTATCAATATTAAACACGCGACATCCGCCGGAGGGCGGCGCGGTAAGTAGAGATTAGCAGTAATACCTTTATATATATAATAGTAAACTATAGGTACGTGTTCCTAATATTTTCTTGATACCATATTGGCTAAGTCATGTTAAATTATAAAAACTAAAAAAAATATTTCATATTGTATACATACCTTTTATTGTTTTACATAATTTTATTCCAACTTATTTAATTTATTTGTTAATACAGCAATAATACATCGGAAATTATATACAATGAAACCTAAAAATATAAAAATTTTTAACTTGAAAAAGAAGAAACGAGTTATTACTTTGTACATCTGTGTTACGTAGATCCAAAAAATTTGAGATTTCTTTCTTCTGAAGCATCTTTCCTACAACTATTTAATTCAGACAGTTATGATATACCCAAAATTTTCAACTAAATAATGTAAGATAAAGATTAATATACTTCAAATCAAATTAATGGCAAATGAATAAACCTGATATTATCAATCCACCCTTTTATGATTAATAGCAATTGGTAAAAAGGTGCATTTGTTGTGTCCAAACTTTTTAGAAACGAGTAAATTATTTTTGATTGAATCGATACAACGATGAAAATAGGGCAAAATTCACTCGCTTTTTCGTCGATCCATTGATTATTTAAGCTGTAATTGTATGAACAATGACTATCATAAATGTTTTATTAATATCATTTAAAATTAAGCATTCAGAATTGAAAAATAATAAAATTTTATATCATTATGAATTATGGTTTGATCCAACTTGTTCCTGTAGTTAAACTCTGCCGGTAAACCATTATTTGTAGTTTATATTACAGCTTAATTCTGAATGAATTAAGCTGAGTGTTGTCATTAGCTTTATAATAAAAATTGGGGAATATTCATTATAGAATATAGCGTATTAATCATTAATAGAGTTTAAATGAGTGTTCTATTCATAGACTATTTTACTGAATAAAAATATAGATGCTAAGAATTCAATAAAATATTTTATTAATATGTCTTTGAACATATTCAAATATTCTTGCTGGGAACCTTCGAGGTTTCCAAGTGACGATTGGTGCATGAATTACGTCCCACTGGAAAGATATAATTAAAATTCATGGGTTTCTTAGTATACTTGTAGTTAAGCTGATATATGAAAGGATACTAATTAACAATTAAGTACCCTAGGCCTAATCAGTACGCCATTTTTGGGCGGTCGTTGACGAGAATATAACAAAAAAGAATCCGATAAAAACAGGTTCTTAACACAACAAAATTGAATAATAAGCTAAAAGTTATGTTTTTTTTCCGATAATTTACATTTTTTAAGGAATAATTAGTTATCAGAAGTAAGCAATGTCATAGTAGTTTTTAAAAAGGATTTTAAGGAATTTTAACTCTATTCTTCCTAGCAATACATGACTTCAATAGCAAAATGTTATATAAGTCAAATTCAATTATCACAAGAGTTATTATTTATAGTAATTTTGTTTGATGTAGCTAGTGAAAAAAATTTAGAATATACCTTAAGCTTATGTTAAGATATGCTGGCAATACAATACCCCGTGGTTCCTTAAAACGCTAGTTTCATGAACAGAAAACTTTATTTTTAGTTCAGAAAGAATAGAAGCTAAAGTGATAATCGGTTTTCAATATATTTATCGGTATAAGAGATTAGTTTTTGATAAAATCCATATCTTAGCTATAAAGGCTACTTAGTATCTATATGTTCCCCGCCGAGGCGGCCTTAAATACTTATTGATCTAGTCACAGTCTTCTTCGGAGCCATCCGGTATGTATCATAGAGCCGACATCAGGCGGTGTTGGTTGACTACTCCTCGTGTCCCTTACATAGCAAATACTAGAAATATTAAAAAACATGATATTACTTTAAAAATTTTTGTTATATGGTTTGATTTAAGATAATTTACAAGTTTTTGTGTCTTTACCTTAGCACTATATATACACACCTAGGTTCTCTATGATAAAAACATCTGAATATACTGAAGGTTCGCTCAAAGTTAGAAAACTATCAATAAAATAATCTGGAAGGGTGAGATTGGCTTAGATAACTGCTTATGCACATGCACAAGGTATATTTATTCGGAAACGATATTAATTGAAAATGCTACAGCTTATGACACTACATATTCAACCAAAGAGCAATACCTAATTTTGAAGTTTTGATTATTTAAATAGAGGTTATCGTTTCAAGCAAAAGTTTTTCTGATATCATTCTTTTCACTTTTTTTTATGTAGGAAATTACGATACACTTCAAAATCAACAATAAGGAAGTATGTATATGGAAAGACGAACAAAATGAATGCTAAATTTTGCTTCTACTTCTTTCTTAGCTCAATAATCTATTGTGTGTAATTCATTAATCATATGAGATCTGTGCTATTGTTTCATAAGAACCTTTTATAATTACATTTTATATTCTAAAGCAGTTACTTAATTTTTGGAAACTAATTATGAAAGAAAATTTTTAGGGTTAACGAAGGATTTAAGTGTCATTTGATTTTACATATTCAAAAATATGACGAATTTCGGTTAAAATAATCCATCTTAATTCACATGAGACAGATTTAACAGAAATAATTTTAATAAAATTTAAATATTTGAAATTATTTTTGTGAGATTTAGTTCTGGATTATATAGATTAGTTTTAGAAACCACTGTTCTACTGAATTAAATACTTTATTTTACAACTGAAAAATTTTATAAGATTACATTTTTCGCTACTTAAGAATTAGAATTTAACTATTAGGTCTTACAGATATAATTTCAGTGTATCCGGTTTATTGATATTCAGATAAATGGCAATGGTAAGTAGCTGTCAATTAATTTTTAGTAGTGTTCCTTTCCATTTTTTTATTTGCCAATTATAAACATTATTAATGAATATTATTTTTTATTTTTGAAGTTTTTCTAAAAAAAATTAGAAAGAATATGGAATAGCCATGCTAACATTTTTAATTGCAGGTTTACAAACGGCTGCAATTATTTCCCTTACACTATCCACTTTTTCTTCTTCTTTGTTTTATACCAGTGATAGTATGATAAGAGTTGAACTTGGAAATTACTTTTCTTGTGGTTATGAAACAGGAAGGTTAATAAGACTCAATGATATTTATTGTACATCACAAGTCGTTTACTTAAGATCTGGTATTTTCGTTTTATCTTTGTTTAATTATATAGGTTCTTTTAATCAAACTTTTAGTATGATATATAGTTATAATTTAGTAATTATTAAGATGAACAAGCAACTGGTTTTTCAGATGAACTCGATGTTCTTCTTGCAGATGGTAAATTTTCATAATTACTTTTCCACACCATTTAGTTAGAAGACTGATCCAGCTCAGAAACTGTATTTATCTTAAATTTTAAATAAATCATTTAGTACATATTCAAAATATCGTCACTGTTCATAATTATGTGACACCAAGTCTTTGTATTAAATTTGTTTTAATGATCTAAGAGGTTCTCATTGGTGATCTCACGTATGCAGATGTTATTGGAAACTTCAATTGTTTTAATAAATTCCTTTAAATTATTCATTATAGTTAACTCTGGCAGTTCTGTACTTAAATCGATAAAAGTTCTTTCAGTAATTTCCATAGTTTTGATTGGATTGGCAATAGTCACGATTCAATTTACTGCTTTAGTGGGCTGTCTCAAAATCTCTAATGCTTTTTCAGTTTTAGGATGTATTTTTTGTAATTTCTTTAAATATATAAATAGTTTTAACCATATTGGTTCCATACGCAATGCTAACATTTTATTCAATCAATGATATGAAATCGGAAGCACATCAAGACAAATTAAGAATTGGACCGGGATTTGTACTTGGATGGATTGCAGTAGTCCTACAATTTCTTGGAATGACATTTTCGCTCATTGGGAGATGTTCTATTCCTACGAAACCAAATTACATGCCTCTGAAGACACATCCAAGCTAATCTTTTGAATTTTATTATATTAAAAAAATTCATATTGATATATTTAATATTATTACACTTATTTTAATAAAATAATTTAGTCTATTCTTCATATTACGATATACGATAGGAAAAATAAATGTTCTTTATTAGAGATTCATAACCTTTCAATAATTTGGGCCATTAATGATCTAATGAACCAAAGGTAAATAACCCAAATATTTGTTAAACCTTTTAAAAGATGTATGTAAAATGAAACTCAATTTTGAGGAATCCAGGAATCTATAAAACTCCCGTCAAGAACATTATTCAGAAAATAATGAACCCTTTATTGATATTCTGTCGAGTATAAATCATGAAAAACGATAGATTAAATCTTAGTTATAGCAACATAAAATAAAAAAAAATGATTTAAATACATGGGATCATGTCGACCCACAAATGCATATTAGCTCCTAAATTTACCCTTCTATTTGCGCATTGAATGCTCTGTAATTTTATGAATAGATCATTAACTCAGATACCAATCTTGTGTTTTGCTTAATAATAGAATCTTTCTAGATAGCTGTTTCTAGTATTCAGGTAAATCACAAAATTTATCCTTTATAATCGATCATATATTCCACAACTTCGTGAGTTACAGTTCAAATCACATAAAATTAAACCAATTTGGACTCAGATTACCATGTTCATACCGGATTGCACGTAATTTCTTGTAGTAAATCTTATTCATAACTGCTAAATCATACTGAATCGTACCTACGTCATTAATTCTTAAAAAATAAATATGTAAGTTTTCAAATTAAACTAAATTACTTTTCACGGAATAGTGAATAAAAAGCTTAACATTTCAAGATATAAATGTGCATTTTAAACAGGATTAAGAAAAATTTATTGAAATCAAACTTTTTTAATTTAGCAAATAAAATATAAGAGTAGTAATTCTCTATCCTAACCTCGAATACAAAATCCCGTATTTTTTATTCGTACAGAATTTTCTAAAGGTAGGAACAGTGTTTCAGTATTCAGATCATTACCTATTGCATCTAACCCTTTGGATGCTTCTGATTTTTACTAATGGTTTAACCCCATGCTAGCGACATAAAAGGACAATATTTACAAAAGCTGAACAAGTACCAGATTATTTTAAGCCAGTAGGAGTACATGTACTGCGGTTTTCAGTATTTTTTGTTGAGATAAAATGAAAGTCTTAGTTCATAAGTTTATTATCCATTCTGTTTTGTTTAAGTTCCGAATTTATATAGCGATAAAATTTGTTTATAATTTCTAGTTATGATGAGAGCTTAACGTATCATATGATATTTAAGTAATATGTTGATTTTGATAATTCAAGTTTTTGATGGATATTTGAAATTAATCTAAGAAAAGTTTTAATAAATGGTATTTTAAAGTAGAATATTATAGTTGATCTGGTGATAACATACTTAATAAATAACCTTTGTTTTTTTCTGGTTTAAGTGCAAAATTACATGGGTTTTTGAATTTTTGTATAAGCTGATGGATTTGTAGATCCGTTTAACCCTTTATCCATACAAAAATTGGAAAAAAGGAGGTTTCATAATTTAATGTTAAGCCTTATCGCTAAAAATATTTTATAGAAAATGTGATGAAACCTATAATAATAGAGTTGGTGATCATGGTTCACCTTGCAGAATTTCTGTGAAACAATAGAGGCAATACTCGTAATGATATTCCTAGGATCAACAGTAGCATTGAAAGGGAAGATCTTGCTGTATAAATCTTTTGGTCAACAGAATGAGACACCCACTAGCTTTATGAAGTTTTCTTTTATAAAGGCTGAATCTTTTTTTCTGAAATTACTTAGATTGAGTAATGGTGAAAAGCTCTACAAGGTTTAAAAGAACAAGTATATCAGTGAAACTCTTCAAGATTTTTTATTGGATGTAAAAAGACTTGAAAGAAATCGAAAATAATATTTATTGCTACTTTTTTTACTATATATTTTATTAAATTATAATTTATATAAGGTGTTGAAATGTTTTATTAACTATTCTGGTTTTTCGATGAAATATACCAGAAGCATTTACACTGCCCTTAAGGTAGTGATCACTATAAGTAACTTTTTATCGATTATTTTAAAAGTGTTGAAAATCAGTTCCTTAATTAATAATTTAAATATTAGAGAACCTGATTGAATAAAAAAAGCTTTGAAGAAGGGAGAAAAATGACTGAAATAAAAACAATGGAATATCTTTTACGAAAGATCTCAAAGTTTATCAAATTATACAAAGTATATAAAAGATCTATTCTTTCTATTAAAAACAGACAGTACGAAAAAACCTACATGGTAAAACTGTTGGCAGGATCGAAGATAGGTTAGAAGACACCATAACGTGCACACGTAGACAAAAACTATCATATATCATAATCAACGAAGGTTAACGAACTACATACTCCAACAGAAACCATGAACAAATTTTGAACTATATGCAGAATGATTTTATTTATATCATTTTTTGTGATTGCCATTTACAAAAATTAAAGGCTATACGATAAAGATTTCTTGAACATGCCCCTTTAGGAATTTATAAACATAAAAGTTTGATCATTTAAATGAATTTCATTATGATTTTAAAATATTCGGAATAACAGTTTAAAAAAATATTTCTCTTCCTATAAAACAAAAATAAAGCTATATGTTTTAAAAATTTTTAAACAATCCCCAGGTTATTGAAAGATAATATTCTGAGATGCAAATGTACTTTAAGTGAAAATCGTGTCTTCATGTAAATGACTGATGTTTGAAACCCCGCTATAAAAATGTTGCCTTCGTTAAGATATTACAATTTTTCATGTGTATTACAATGTTATTTCAGGAACCATTGTTCCTCAAGGTAAAATATATGCCATACAAAAGTCATAATTTTTCTGTTCCAGATTGATTTATTTCAAGCAAAATACGAAAAAAGATATAAAATTATATAATCGTAATAATGTTCAATGTAATATTTACCAAGATGGATGAAGCTCATTCTTTTTCAAAACAAGGTGTATGAAATCAATTTTTTTCATTCATTCATATAATAAATTCCTAAATCCAGTTAAAAACTTTATAGAAACAGAAACGGTGGATAAGGGCTATAGTTTTGAGAAATTTTATAAAATAAAAAAGAAAATATTTTTACAACCGATAATCGGAAAATTTATCAAAGTTGTTGTGATTATAGTACAAATAGGCATATTATTGCCGTAACAGTGAGAAGGCATAATTATTGAAAATGAAGTTTCTCTAATTTTAGGTGTACTAATATATATAAATATATATTTTTTAGCATCTTAACTAATTTTTTATACAAAATATTTTTGGTTTAAAGGAATAGCTTAGCAGCCTATATTCAGAGATATACTGTCAATCACCTTATTCTGACATAGTGTGTTTGATTTATTATTATTACAGGAATAAAAGAATTGAACAGAAAGAATGATTTTTCTCAAAACATACTAGTAAAAATATATATTTTGGATAGAATTTATTGTTTTTTGTCGATCATCCGCTTAGCGCCACTCTAAATAACAATTTGATAAGCCAAAATTATCAATCCACCAAGCAATCATCCTAATTTATTTATATTTGTAAATGAACAACAGTAATGTGCAACAAAAAATCTAGCTCATACGAAAACCTACGAATATCTATAGTCCTACATCGAAAAAACAATACGAAATGATGACGTCATTAAATATTCTTTATTCTTGTTTTACTTTATTAATGTGTGTTATTTCCTTCATTGGTTTGCTTTAACGTGTCACTAACATCTTTCAGCTTCTTCATCAGCGTTGTATTTCTAGGTCTAAGTTTTATTTCATAATCTAAATTATTTTTGGTCGAATCCATTACAATATTAATGAGTAAGATAATTCATCTTAACCATCATCAGGATATATCAACCGAAACGCTTTAAGTATAAAACCATAACCATCCGTTGATTAATCCAATAACAACTGGAATCATCGATTAACTAATGGTCTATTCTAATTTCATCTTAGTTTTTTCATTTTAAAGAATTATCGTTTATCAGAAATCTAAAGCAGATGTGGCTACAAAACATGAATTATAAGCATTTGTAAGGTTGTAACTAGAATTTACATCATATTTCCTCGAGGTATAATGCTTATATAGTAAGGCTTAATTAGTGTAAAAAATATCTTTGAAAAAAATTTAATATATTTTAACATATTTGAATCCTTTTAAGACATGGATTCTAAAATTGATTCCCTCTATATATTAATTCCTCTTGGATTGCACATTGAAATTAACCCATTTCTCTAACACTTAATTAATTTTTAAGCAGACAAATAAGTTATAATTTAGTAAAGTTGCTTTTTTCGAAACACATTCTCTTATTTTTTTTTGCAAAAAATGTTGACAAGCAGCCATAAACATAAAAATTGAGATAAGGATTTCTAATCGTACCAAAATAAAAAATCTTCAACATTTTTTTAATTTGAGACAATAATGGATGAATTATTATATTATGGATATAATATTTATTTCAACTCCGCTTCGGTCTATAGGTACGAAGATAACGATGGCTGATGTTTGTTCATTTATCAGTTTTTAAGAATAACAAATCTTAAAATTCAAAAATAAGAGCAGGATATTTCAAAATATAATTTTTCATATTATTTTAATTGAAAATTCTTTGAACGGAAGTATACGGTTTTTGATATTTTGTTAATACAGATTGATTTAACTTGAACGGAATCAATATATTCTTTAAATTAAAAATTCTACCTAAACAAATACGTCATATAATTCCAGTTGCAGTTGATATGATATTTTCCAAGCATGCAGACCATCAATGGAATATCCTAAATCTGACCCAACTCTTAAACTTTATATCGACAGCTACAGAGGAAGTATTTATTTTATGTATTTTCGATATTTTATGAAGATTGAAAGAAAGGTTTTTTTGTTAGAACCTTTTTCAGCGTAAAGGTTTAAATTTAGCAACATTATAAATTATTATAGCCTTCCTATCAGGGATTTTAGCGTAAATTATCCTTCAGATAAACATGTCAGACTTTGAACCAAAATTTTTGTTAAAAATTATCAGTCAATTTTTGGCCGAGAGCAGTAGTGTGTGAACCATGAAATATTTTATTGATCATATGACTAATATTTTATTTTCTGAAATTATGGAATCAATTATTTTGTATAATGGAGTAGTGCGTAAAGTGATGCTCTCATGAATGACTCAAATAAACTTCAGGCAGTATTTCCTCGCCTAACTTAAATTTTTGGCAAAAATTCTCATAGCGTGGAATCTATTTTTTATATTTGTTAAAAGATTTAGATTTTCTCTTATCGATTCTAAGTATCGCCATATTTATAGATTACGGAATATTAACAACAGCCGTGTATATGAAAGCCTTAATAACCATTAACTTTTAATTGATATTTACTGAAACTTTCTTAGTTGTTGCTATATTTTTCGATTATTGAAGTGCCATAAAAAATGATCTTTTTAGTATACACAATATGAAGCTTTCAGCTTTTAAAACGGTAGAAAGTTTTGATCTACCACATGGTATGAGCAACTGATCAAGTGTTAAATTTAAAAGAACAATAATAATTAACAAATTGCTGTTATTCTAAAAAATATAAGATGAAAAATATTTGCTATTTAAACACTATTTTTCATGATGGTGTAACTGTCAAAAAGTATTCCAGGAAATGGAGAAAAAATATTTCTAATTCAACACTACAAAAAACTTTTTAATTAGTGATCTCATGTTTGAATGTTACATTAAATATTATTTAAATTATTTTAATATCATAACTGTTTACCCAATCCTTATTCTTTCAGATTTCATTATGGAAAGATGAAAATTTAGAAAAATCATTTGAAGGAATTATTTTTTAAAGTATAATAGGGACCAGTAGGTCAATAATATTTTATGATGGATTGTAAATGACAGACCATTTTAATAGATATTCTATAGGACTGTTTTTAACCTTTTTCCCTGGAGGGCCATGTACCGGAATTATACACAAAAATATGAATCATAAAGATACTATTTAAGGATAAAAAACAACCTTTTATGACTTAGATCTAGTTAACGTAACTTCACAGATTAAACTTCTCTGAATTCTTACACTCATTTCAAACAATTAGTTAGCTATTTGTTATAACCAGCACGTATAATTATTGGTGTTTATTTTCCTCCTATCGCAATCTTTTTTTTAAATTTATGATTAATATATTTTGAACGTAATTCAAAAAGATCAATTTTGATGCTTTTAAAATATTTCTGCATATCAATTATGTAAACCTCCTGAGGATATCTGCAAAGATCCTTATTTAAATCCTATATTCGCAAATTTTTAATAACGGCTTTAAAAAGTAAAAATAAATTTTAGGATTGCATGATATGTTTAAGAAACCCTGTCGTTAAGTGCACATATTGCATTAGAAATTAATATTGATTATAATATTTGAGACATTTTTAGTACACTGAGCGATTTTAAACGTTTCTATTTTTCAATTATGTAAATATTTACGTTAAGAGTAGATAATTAGTCGAAAAATACAAAGATTTCAAAAACTGCTTTATGTGTGAATGGTGAGAACCTTTTAGGGAAATATTCCGATATTAATCTCAGTTGTTGGTATAGAAAGAGATAAAATTTTCTTAATTAGAATTTTCTTCTCCATCTTAGTATCCTATTTCAAAATTGAAAAAAATATTTGACTCCGAATTCTTCAGTGAAATAGCATGTATTTATCCTCTCCGTGTATAAAATTTTATTAATACCCAGAAAGTAACAAAATATATAATAAAAAGTGGTTTTAGCTATTGAATTATTAAATAAATATAATTTTTTTTAGTAAAACTGACTGGTATAAACTATTTAATGTGCTTTGGTTGTATGATTTGCATTGGACATTGGATTTAATATAACGCCTTTTTTAATTATTACTGTTCTATAGGTCCATGCTGAGATAAGTACCCCCAATAGTAAAATAAGTGGACCAACAAATCCCAATATAAAACCAACTCCAATAGATAGATTCGTTTGGAATTGTTTATCTAATAAATCCATCATCATGAAAAAATTATAGATGAAAACAGAGATAGAGCAGAGTATTGCTAAAATGATTATAAAAAAAATAATATTAACTTCCGAAAGCTGCAAAAATCCTACTAGCAAGATAGAATCCCCTCAAACACGATACAAGAAGTAATATCAATGATAGCAATATAAGAACTAGTCCTGCAATCATAGTGATTTTACTTGTCTCCAAATATGGACTGTTGGCTTTGACTTAAAATTTCATAATAAAATAAAAAAATAAACAGTTAAAATTGCCATTAATTGGACCAAATGTTAACCCGTCGAAGGTTATTACTATAATTTTAAAATAAGATATATAATGATTTACGGGGGTTTGAAAACATTATATTTGTAGGTTTATTTTCATCTTCAAGTTTTTTGGCTAACTTTTATATTTAATATTAGAATTTACCTTCTGCTATTATTTTCTTAACCCTCTTGAAGAATAATTGTTCAGTGTTTGCTAAAATAGCTTTAGAAAACGTTGTTTCAGATATATAGTACTATTTAAAGGGTTTGAAAATACACCTTTGACAAGTCATATTAATGAAATAACCATTTACCGTCTCTTATATATAACGTGTCAAGTGTGCATACTCTAATTGGTTGACC
>LDMZ01022332.1:0-11691 GCA_001455285.1 Sphaeromyxa zaharoni | reverse complement strand
TTAGCTACAAGTAAAATATTACAATAATGCAGAAAAAAAACTTTATTTTTTCCAAGTTTAACTCTAAAAGTTATATTTCCTTTAACCGAGCCTATACGAATGACAGTAAAATTTATGCTTTGATCAAGGATTTAATTTTTGATTGCACAATGATATTATATTAAAAGAACTGATATATAATAGTTTTTGGTCTATGAAAAATTTATGAAATATTATTAAGATATTTTGCAATCGAAAAAAATATCGAGCTATAGTTTTTACGACTTGTATTATAGGAGATGTATTAAGTTAACTTGAATTAGCTTAAATAATGTGACATAATTCTGAAAGTAGATGGGTGTAAAAATTTTAAAAATAAGAGTAGAAGATCTGGATATGCTTGTTTTAGTATGCTTCGATATGATAAATTGTAACCATTTATATTATTTTATAAATTTTGAAAAAATATTCCATTAGTATTCCACGTTAAGCAATAATTTTTTTGTTAATATTTTTTCTTCGAAATCCTATTATTATTTATTGGATTTGTTGCTCACGAAGAGACTATTCCATATTTTCTATATATTTATTTTGTTAATAATAGATCGTAGTTTTTTTCGAGCATTGTATTTGGTAGATAGTTAAAGAGCCTGTTTTTCGAAAATTTCCCTTAAAGGTACCGGAATAAAAGATATGAAAGATACTCAGATACATAAAAGAAAATATAAAGATGAGTTCATTGCATTCATACAGACATTACAAGAAAACAAGAGAGATGATAAAGAAATATATTTTAGATTAACATTCCTACCTGAATGGTGGCTAATTGGCAAAAAGAATATTTTCCGAGAAATTAATTCAAATGAACGAAAAAAGGTTGTAAATATAATTACGGAATTTCTTAAGGCTTTGAATTTTGATTACAATTTTTGGAATTTCAAATGGGAGCTTTCTCTTGTTCTTCTATTAATCGAAATATTTACATATGCCGAAAAGATGAAAAAAACTTTAACCAAATTTATCATTAATTACATATGTAATTCATTCGAAAGATATTGCGACAAAGACATTCTTTTTTCAATTCCATTTATTCAATCTTTGTTTTTTCATATAACTGGAAATAAAGGAGATATCGCTATGAACGGAGGAGAAATAGTATTGAAATTACTCTGTATAATGTTGAACAAAAATGCAAATGATCATGCTTCTGAAATTGAATTTATTTTGAAAAAGATAAATGATTTGTTTAAAAAGAAAACTACGCAATTCCAAAATAATTTTATATGTACATTGTCTGACACATTTTTATATAATTTTAAATTCCATAATCACACAAAATTTAGGGAAATAAAGACGAAATTTTTAGAAGAACTCTGTAATAATATTGCAGAAAAATTTAATTCAGGAAAAACTATAATTAGATATTTCGATGATATTAATACATCGGTATCACTTAGTGTCGAAACTAAGTCTCAGTGCCTGAGCTCCAACATTTTTGTATACACAGAATTTTTCTTATGGATAATTCATGCAATGATTTCAAAAATGGATCAAATATCGAATATACCACAGTTGAATGAAGATTTGTATAATCGATGGGTACTGAATAAAATTTATTTTGAATATCATTCTGAGACGGATCCTGGAGTTTTAGATTATCTTCCAAATTTTGATCGCCTCGAAAATATGCTTCAAAAAATTAATTCAGAATCTAATTCGTGCCTTGAAAATGTCATATATTTTATCAGCATTGAAATAATATGCACTTTATTTTCTAAAAAAGTTGCTTTGCTTACGGTAACTCAAAACCAATGTATTTTATTATATTTTCGAAGATTTATCGACTATTTCGAAACAAGTTCATTAATTGTTTTCATGACATAATTAATATATAGGAAAAATATTTCTCACTGTATTTTATAAATATGTCTCAAAAATTTTTTTCCAAGTATTTTTATCCAATAATACATTTGATGAAATCGTATGCGATATATGGGAATTTTTACTATTCACAGCTAATAAATATTCTTCAAGTATTAATAATAACTATCCAGATCCCAATAATATTTCAAAAGTTGAACTATTACAGTCATTATTAATTAAGATCTCCATTCTTATCAATTACGTAAACTTTAACAATCCAAGTTATTTCCCTATTCTATATTCGTTGCCAAAGTTAGTTAAAATATGTCATGAAGTACTTAAAAACTTTCCCAAAATCCGTATAATTAAGTTAGAGAATACCTTTATAGAATGTGGATTTGCATTTGTTTATATGTTTTTGGAATTGTCAAAAAATTTCACAATAGAAGACCAAATAATAAAGGATTGGTTCTTTCTACTTATTGGTAATTTTCTATATGCAGTTGAAAATTCCGTTTACGTAAATCAAGTATTTATACCTGTGTTATCAGATTTCCTCAAAAAATTACGTTCCTCTGATGACTCTCACGACAATAAAACTGATTTTCTTAACATTATCAATACTGCAAAAAAACGTCCCAATTGTCTTTTAAATTTGATAGAGAAAATGGTATTTACACTTTACAATCCAAATAAATGATTTAATTTTTATAATATCCTAATTACCGATTTTAGTTAATGTTAACACTTTAGTTCTAGATATTTGCCACAATCTAGTAAATTTGAATTAGACTAGCTTTACATATAAATTTTCCGTTTTTTTCTAAAATTTAGAATAAAAAATGATTAAGAAGTTTCTCAAAGTCTCTTCATATCATCAAAAATTGTACATTGAATTAATTCGAATCATTTGGTTCTTATAAATCTTGATTGACAGAGACTGTTAATCTTTAGCAAAAAAACAAAATATTTTTAAATAAGTAAAATCTTAAACATAATCTTGATTGACGTTTATGAATTTATGATTCTTTGCTTAAAAGTTTTATTAGTTACAAATATTAGATTAAAAATTATTTAACAGGTTAGTCTTGCTGTTAAAAAACTAAAACCAATAAAGTTTTGTAATATTTTTTTATTTGATTCAGGGGATTTTCTAAAATTAAAAAAATTTTGAGGAAGGTCATTTTATATATTACAACTATGATATTTAAACTATTTCAATTTAAAAATTATTTTAAACCAGTGCTGCCTTAATACAATTTTTTCAGCAAAAATAAAATTATTGTGTTAATCTTGATTACATCGATGAAATTTATGATTCCAAGATTAATTTTTCTAATACGTAACGTATAAGAAATATGTAGTTATCTATACCGCATAACGATTTTATATTAACTTATATTTTGCTATAAACGGAAAATTAAATCAAATTTTTAGTAGCGTTACCTTAAAAGGATTATATACGTCCAATCTCATCCTTAACATGAAACTGAAAAGAATAGATTCGGGTCTTACAACATTTGAAAAGTTGTATTTTAACCCGTTTGTCGTAAAAAATTGTATAATTACAGAATGATTTATTTTCCTAGACATTTTGATTTACGGTACGATTTTGTTTCAAAAATAAATTATGAATTTTCTTAATACTTAATAAATTGTTTAAACAATAGTAACAAGGAACATACGAAAAAATAATTTTTAAATATTTATTATAAAGGTTGTGAATAGCATTTTTGATTGGATTAATATTTGAACCTATGGGTAGTACTTCTGACTAAATATTTCAATAAATTCGCTTATTCTACTGAAAGAATTATAAAAATTTATAGTAATTTTATAGATAATAAATGAAATATATCAGCAATAAAAGTTTCATAATAATATATTAGTCTTAATATAAAATATAACTACAACGACAATATGGATGTCTAACATTCATAGATTCCTTAGATTTTAAATATATGTGTTAGTCACGAATAAATTTTTTATTAATTTTCTGCATAAAAACTTATTCAATTGAATGTTAATGTACTCTAACGAATGTGTTTGCGACGATTAACGGATTTTGTTTTAATATTTTATTGATTTTTTGGACAATGATGTATTACGAAAAGATGCACGTTCCGTCTGCATATCAATCAATGGTAACCATATTTCTGTAAATTGTATATTCCAGTTGGTATTTCAGAAGAAAATCATGTCGAAACCAGGGATGCCTATGAAAAATTTTTTGAACTATCAATATTCATTTAAATCTCAAAAATTAAAACTGAATCATTGATATGCTGGTTTAATTATACATATATAAGCTGATATGAACATTTGGCGTCCCGTGAAACTGGGGGATTAGGTTTCATAACATTAAATGACCCTTTTTCTCTCAGAACAGTTCATGTTCTTTAATACATTTCGATTTGATTCATTGAATGACATATTAGCTGATTTTTCTGAACCTCAATTTACATATCAATTATTAAGATGTTACTAGTTATATATAATAAAAAATTCAAATAAACTCTCAAGCAGGACCCTGTACTATGAAGAAATATTCAATTTTCACTAGAGAAACTGTAAAATCAGTATTTTTTAAATTAAAATAATAATCTTTTGATGTCTTTTCATGACTTCCCAAGGTACTTTCAGGTTATGTTATAAGTTTAATCGATTTCAGTTTTTAAATCAAGCTTTCAAACCAAGAAAATGACAGAACTAGTGCAAATTGATAAAATGTACTTGCTACAAAAATAATATTTCACCAACACAATACCAGACTAAACACTAGCATTTCTGTAATCTGATACATAAATAAATTAATCAACTATCGTGATTAATTCAGAAAGATTTTGCTTAAAAACATATTTAAAAACTTTTGATAATCAATTACACCAAAAAAGCAGATAATACAACCATATTATTTTCCAATCTTATCTAGGGAAAATATTTGCCATTATTTTTAATTTTATTTATCAGAATACTTATTCATAAATAAATACTTATGAGTGACATTATATACAATGAAAGCACTCATGATTTATTAACAGTGTTTATTGATTTTTGTTAATAATAAATCAATTATTATAAATGGAAAATATTTTAGATAAAAATCTGTTTTTAAAAAAAACAGAAATGTTGTGATTTCCCGTTATTTATTGTCATAAAATTTATTAAACCAGCCTACGGGTAAAAAAAACTGTTTGAATTTTGTCAATCCCTTATTCACTGACTTGTTGAAAAGCAGTTAATATACCTAATTATATCTTATATAAAATTTTATTATGAACAAATTGACCACGAAAAATTAAAGTAATAATATATTAACAAAAGAAATTTTATATTAAATATTTACTTTTAGCAGTCTTTGTGAGCTATTTTTTATATTTAAGTAAGTAGAATATAGCTAAAAAAATTTAGATTTTTGCGAAATTTGATGAAAATATAAACATACTATTATAATATGCATGACATTTCTGTTTAAATTCTATGTACAAAATTGCGCTTAATACAAACCTGCATTTAAACCAGTTTAATTTTGATATATTATTACTAAAGTATCTTAACTATTTTTTATAAGAATGTTGATTTATTACTCCTTTTAACTATAAAAATGTATCATCAATCGGAAATAAAAAATTATGCTACTTTTTCGATTAATATTTATAAAATATATTTTGAAGATAATTTTTTTTAGATCATATAGGTTCAATTTTGAATTGGGCTGTAAAGGGGATATTAACTATAATTAATAGCTTTTTCTATTATTTTTTATGTAATTCAAAAATTTTAACAATAGAATAGATGCTTAGATTTTTGTAATGCTAGAACATAATGGGGTGCATTCATATTTTAAATAAATTTTAGGTAAATTCACATTCCAAAAATTGTATAAAAGCAAAAAATTAATGTAATGATATACAATACTAAAAATTATCAAATAAGTTTGTTCAAATGAAAATATCAGGCTTTAAAAATGCTGCTGTAATGCTTTGATCCACCACTATGCGTAGTTTTTCTACAATCAAAAGCAGAAGCCATTTCGGTTGAAAGTATTTATTTCAATAAATAGAAGTTCAAAGCATATTTAAAATAAAATATTTTTTTCACTCAGAAATAATAAATTTACACAAATAATATATGGAAGTCATATTTTTCTGCCTTAAAAACGCTTTTCTTTATTAGAAATCTTTCATGAAGTTACTTCTGTCGGTTTAAACATAAGAAATGTATAAAAAATAAAACTACTATTCTCTAATGTTAACTTCACAAGACAAAATTTTTAACAAGTATAAATATATTGAAAATTCACTTAACATCTTTTTGGCAATTTTCAAAGTTTTATGGGAAATTTTCCCATAATATTAACCAGAAAAATAAGATCAGCCGTTATGATGTAATTATAAACATACTCCATTTCAGATAGTAGTATAAAATATCAAATTGCATGAAAACAAGTGATCACAGTAATAATTGGTGGTTCAACTCCAACATACATCTTTTGCTTAAATAATCAATATATAAAAACAAGAAATTACGAAAATATTAATCAATAAATGCTAATTTAACTAAATATATTTCTTTAAGAACAAAAAATAGCTTCGTTTCTTTTATACAGTATACATGAGACAGAAACATTCAAGTAGTAACTGCCATTTTATCATTTTTTCGATTCAATCTATATTTAATCTTACTGTTTAGATGTTTCAAATCCTCATTTTTTATTTTCCTCCACTAATTAAAGGATTCATGCATAATATTTTTTCTCCAGTCTTCCAAAATATTTTGTAGAAAAATAATATATTTTAAATAGGATCGTCTAGTAATTTATATATTAAAAATTTTGAAAAATATAAATTAACGTGTATTATAGTCAAAAATTTTCAGATTTAGTAAAAAGAGCTACACGCAGATTCATATATTACATGATTTACTCTTTATTAATTTAATATTTTCTATAAAGGCTTTTGCCTGTCTTCAAGATGTTGCCAACATCTGTCTTTTGAACACATAATTTATGAACTTACACCCATGATATTCTTCAAGAGTGCTAGTTAGAATTTAGTACAATTTATTACTCTCCCGTTTAAAAACCACGCAAATTTAACAGATAATTGAATTTTCCATCTGAAATTAAAGAAATTTGCCATATGTATGTAAGAGCAATATAAGTTGGCCCAAGTTGGGGCTCGAACTCGCAACCTTCAGATACCACTCCGAAGGCCTAGCCACTAGGCCATGAGCGGTTAGCCTACCTGTTACTTAACACTAACATGATACATGTTACATTACATCCTCGATTCGAATGTTACAGATATGCTTATTGAATATTTTCAAATGTATTTCGGCAAAGATCTCTTAATAATATCTGTTGTATAACCTCCAATTAACATCAATTATGTCTTGTGGTGAAGCATCTTTTCACATTACAATAGAACCAGCAAATTGAATCCAATTTAATATTACTTACTTTCAATGATAATTCTTCCAGTTTAAATCGTTAAAAATAATTATTTTTTTATTTCATTGTATATGGAAACAAATTTAACAAATTGAAGGAATATACAAATAAAATATTCCAATTTTGACCAAATATTGATATCAGTACTGAAGCCAATGTACACAATCAAAATACCGTTTGACGACTCCTACTCCTCAGATAGTTATACAAATTATACATTACATCTTATTTATTCCACTTTGCAAAGCAGGGAGAGGTTAGATCCAGTAATATATTTAAAAATTTATCATTACATGTCATATCCAGTGATCATACTTTTTACAGAGTATTTCCATTAATACACTTTAATTTAATCAGTTCATAAATAATGAAATTTTTTTTCTACAATTGGGAATAAAATTTTATATAAATATATTTTTCGATATCGCTATTACAATTGTTTCATTTCCATATTTGACAATAATAATATCTAACGTATCACGTCTTCCAATTCATAGCCTTCATAATTTTTGACTCTTTACGGAAAATGCCGAATTTTTTTAAGACTATTGAAGGTTAAAAATTATAATCTCTCAACAATTTGGATTTAATCAGATATTTGAATGCCTTTTCGAAATAGATATTACATACCTTATTTATAATAAATATTTTCCAAAAAAACCAATTATGAACCATATTTTTGTATTGAAAGAATTTGTTCGCATCATAATCATCTAACCTGGGTAACTTTGCTAAATTATCAAGAATAACAAAAATAAAGTTCAATTAATAAGATGAAAATTATTTATTTTCATATGAATTTCATAATTATAAAATTGATATTTTCATGATTATAAACTTTTTAGTGTAACCGGTTTTTATATTTGAGAACCATAGCAAATATACAAAGAATAATGAATAGCCACTTTCCTATCAAGCCGCATAATTAATCTATATTCTAATTTATTACACATTCTTTTAACGTAATTGTTGTTGATAAAGCTCAGTCAAACATCTAAAATATGAATATATTACTCCTGATTAAATACGCCGATCTCAGGATTATAATACTTGGATATAATATTGTAGTCTTGAAGCCGGCCTACTAACCTTAGTTGAGCTAAGGTAGTATTTAATTATCGAGAGTCGCCCAACCCCTACTACGAACTCGTAATAGCCGGAGTCTTTACGAATAGAAGATATCAAATATTAGAAGAATCTAGAACTACTTGGTCGTTTAAATTTCATGAGACTACCATGCTTCCCGACAATGTCTGAGAGGTTTTCACAATAGTTATTTTTAAATACAAGAAAGATTTATTATATATTTACTAATGGTACATGCTGATTTTATATTATGATCAGAAGTACTACTTCAATCACTTGCTTCAGCAAGATTTTTATGAATTTGAACTTGAAAATATCGAATAATAGTACAATGAGAAAAAGAACATATCACATTACTAGCTGAAATTTGGAAGCAAGATCTAACAGCTGCTATATTAGACAGTTATGTGATAACAAATACGTATTAAACAAATATTCCCAAAATATAAATATGTATTGTTGAAAGTAACCGACGTTTATAGTTTAAGCTGTTTAACAGTAATATAATACAGTTATTAATTCCTGTAATAAGATCGGTAAACATATAAGATATAATTGAAATGAATTTCTTTTATCCAATAATTCAAACTGAAGCGTTTTTGGGTAGAAAACAATTTTTTAAGAAATTTCAAAATAGTTAATTACACAAATTTTATCATTGCTTTGCAGCAATTTAATTATGAAGATATATAATAAAATTTACTTTTTTTTACTACATGGCAAGAGCATATATAAATTTTCTCCAAATTAAGTACATGAAATGACGTAAAATATACTAAATTTTAAAATCTTAGTTCAATTGTCGTCTATTACCTAAAAAAATGTTTTAAGCGTTTCATAGTGTCTTGTAGCGAAAATAAGTTCCTTGGAATTCCCAAATATTATTGCTATAATTAAATTTAGTTTAAAAGTTCACACAATTAAATAAACATTTAGTTAGCCGCTAATTATAAAAAATAATTCAAATTTACTTTTATGGTTATATCCAAGTAAATGAAGGATAGATTAGAATATATTTCAATATTTAATTCCTAGCTTTATTAAATAATAAACACTTAGTAAGCATATAAAAATATATATGAAGTGCAATATTCAGCTTAAATTATTATAATAAATTATATCGTTGTAAATTTTTAGGCTACTTATATATTATAAAATACATCCGGAAACATTTTATTACAATCTTCTAAATAATCCTTGCAGTCTTCGTATACACCTCTGAATGCTCTTGATGTATCCCGATAATAATTACATATATGTGATCCTCTTTTATGATTTTGGATTTTTGGATGAGGATTATAAAAGAATGAACAATCGTTACTCATCCACCTAGTTAAGGGACTTCCTCGTTTCATCCCTTCGAACTCGTCCCAAGGGTACTTGCTATACAAGCCGAACACTTCAATAATATCTTCCGCATTGAATTCATCAAATAATTGAATAAAATTCTCATAAGCATCATTAACAGGTTTCAATTTCCAATAACACAACAACTCCTCTTTTCTACATATATCTTTTGTTTTTTGAACATCTTCAGTTCTGTGTATACCAAAAGTAAAACACGGAAGACAAAGAATAGGAATAATCAACCTCATTCTATAATTTAAAACGAATCAAATCTAATTTTTTTATAAAATTTTATTCATTATATATTTCTAAACGAATACAATTAAGTAATTAGATAATAATTTTTTATATCTCATTTCTTAACGATAATAAATATTAAAATAAATTGCATTAATTTTTTTATAATTGAAGAAGGTCTTTAACTGAATTTATTTGATTCTCTCTTTTGTCACTATGAAAATTTCGTAAATTGGTAAAAGAATATTTTTCATATTAAAGATTCATCTCTAACTTTAAAAATAAACCTTGAAAAATTTTTTAATGTTATTATTAAGATCTTTAAGATATTTAAATTAGTTAAAAGTTGTGACTAAGTTTAAATTATATATTTACTTTATATATCTTTATCCACAGGTAGTTAATACTATGTATAATCCAAAACAATGTATGAAATCAACTACTACGAAATAAATGATCTCTCTTGAACCTAATATTCCTTAACCTTAATCCATTAAAAACAGATTATAATTTTATCAGTTAAAATCTTTCCAATATGATTGATTCTAATCTATCAAATAAAAAAAATAACGTTATATATTTTTTGTTTTAATTTATTAAATTCCAGAAGAGTCTTGGGAAACATACCATAAATAAAAAATAATTATTATAATTTATTCACGTTTAAACAAAATAATTTTCTAGGCAATTGTATTATTTCTAAAAAATTAATTTCCTAGTGAATTATTCTATTTCATGCAAAACTTAAAGTAGTTTTATTATTCAAAAATACAGATATTTACATGTTATTTACTACGTATATTACATTAAAATTATTTTTATATCGTTCAAAAGTTTTATATGTTTTTAAAGTCTGAAATATTAAAAGAATACTTTAAAAAAATGAAAGGGATATCTCTATGAATGACTGGATTAACCTTGACTATTATTTAGAAATTGAAACATTTTATCTGGTCAAAATCAGCTATATCGTGAATAAATGTTCAAAATATCGTCAAGAAATTTTCGTATATATTTAAAAATCACGACAAGTAAGGCTTATTCTTAACACGCATCATTAATTAGCCTCTGCATAGACAATCCCAATTTCGTAAAATTTAAAACCATAAACATAGAAAAAAATTTTGTTGAAAGGAAACACAAACTTTAATCATAATAGATTATTTTCCTCCTCGGAAAACTATTTCCGGAAACACAACCAACATAATTTATCGTTTTTCGTTTTTACCGCTTAGTGTAAAAAAAATGAAATTTCTACCTTATGGCTAATGAATTCATCATATTTCGAAAAATGTAGTGCCCTCATTAATAATCACTGTAGAATTTGTTTAATTATTCAATTCATCAATTTTATTCAAGGATTCGTTTTCCTTCACATTATTATTTTAATTCTAGGTTTCTGCATTATTTTATATAAAATCACACTAGATTAAAACACTTTTTGCAAAATTGATTTACCATTTGTCAGAGTCTTTCATTCATTATGAAGCTCTATTGATATTTGTAAGTGCAGTAAGAAAAATTTCGAAAATTTTTTCAAATTCAAGGTAGAACAACAAAATTTGAAATTATTGCATAATGGATCCTTATTAAGATATTTAACGGACAAAACTTTTTGTTTAAGCAACACTCGTTCAGTTAACCCATATTATTTTCAGTTCGTTGATTTAAAACATTTTATTAGTAAATCTCCATCATAAAAATCTTTTGTTTTTTTTCTATTCCAT